>VWZY01009146.1:533681-615669 GCA_013399075.1 Chloroceryle aenea
GTGTTTTGTCTCTTTCCTTTCTTTTTCTTTCCTTTCCTTTCCTTTCCTTTCCTTTCCTTTCCTTTCCTTTCCTTCTTCCTTTATTTTTTTTTCTTCTCCCCCCCCCAGGGGTCTCTCTGGATCATGTCACATTCTTTCTTTATTCTCCTTCCTTATTGCTCCTTGTTATTAATTGCCTTTTTTATTCTACTGCCTCTTTTCTCAGCTACTTCTTTTCAGACTGGAAATACAAACTCAAATTAAATTAAAACTTCAAACCTATAGATAGATATTTGATTAGAAAACACGCAGGGATTCCCTTTACCCCAAGTTGTTTATAAACCTGCCTGTAAACAAACATGTCTATTTAGACAGTATGTTTCCTTACGAATCCATGAAAAGTGAATACAGTTTTGTGCCATTTTTGTTATGGAAACAGCCCTGTAAAAATACCATATGGTCCACTGAAGCCTGCCCTTGTAACCCCAATAAATACAAATCACCCTAGAACTTATCATTGCAAGTTCAAATATGTAGCTAATGTAATCTCAAAAATCCTTCACAAAAAGAAAACAAACCAGCTCCTTTTAAATACCCTGCCTTGTTGCTCTTGACTTCAGCTATTTATTCATTATTTCAACAACACTAAATAAAAGTGCTGGAAATGCTTATCATTTCTGAGTCATCCCTTTGCTATCCTAGATCCCAGACTCTTCAAATTAGTGACTATCTTAAAAAGATTAATGAGATTTTGTTTCTTTCTCTTTGTTTCTTTCATTTCAGTATTGTCTTTGGCCTATCTCTTGAGAGTCTCCTATCATCAGTGCTGCCTAATTCTGGCTAATCTTTCTTTATAATTCATTTCCCATCTCTCTATCACAGTCTGTTTTGGCCAGTACCTTTTCTAACTCTGAAACCTAAGTATTATTAATGGCAAACAACACTGTGCATTATATCCAGCTTATGCTCAACGTCAGGGTGGATTTTTCTGTTATTTATACTCTGTGTATATACACCTATCAACAAAGTTTAAATGATATATATTGCAGAAGAGCATTATTTTCCCTCACCTCCTCTATAATATATGGCAATTATTTTGCCCTACATTGCTTATTTCTACATATGCATTTCAGACAACCAGAATCTTCCTTAATTCCTTGTGATTTATAATAAAATAGAATGAGATTCAAGCAAAAAATCTGTTATCTGAATGCAAAAAGAAAAAGAAAATGTACTCTGGTTATTATGGATACAGTGGGAAATGTTATCAGACAAACTGTACCATTGTATTATTTATTATCAGTATTTCACTAGTGAGTGTCTAGAACTATCTTCATATCTGGGGATGTAGTAGAAAGCAGTCTCTTCCAAATAGCATATTAATCTCTGGTTCTGAACTAACTGCTTTCTCAGAGATGCTCGAAAGTTTATTTTTAAAACCAAATGGCAGTTTTGGTGCCTCTCTTTCTGAGATATCTCTATGACACCTGGATTTTAGAACAAGTTCTTTCCTGTCAAGGAGTTCCAACATAGAAATTTCAAAATGCAAAATGGTAAAAAACAGTTGCTTTTGAATAATTTTAGTCTTCATGACTCCTCTTTCTTCTTGAAGTGGGGGTGAATGGGAAAGGAAACTGATAGTGTACATGGTATTTTCAAGGATGTGATCTTGGCCATTGACATAGCCTTTTTCTGCTTTTAATTCTGCTCTTGGAGTGGATTAGTAACAGTGGAAGTCAAACAACAGTAGCATAACAAGCTACACCTTATTCTTCTCAAGCACCAGATGACTCCTGCCTCTCTTTCAGGCTTGTCTTTTCACTTGCACTTTCCTCAGTTGTTGAATTTGTGTCAGCAAGAAAAAATAACATAAATGTAAATCACATTTTTTCAGAAAATTACCTCTTTTTCCTAATTTTCCAATATTGCACTAGCACGATAAATGACAGAAACCCAACTTTGAAGTGCATTTGTGAATTTGTTCTGCAAGTGCTTCTACTTTCACCCTAAACTAAAGAATGGAAACAGCACCAGATGATTCAGCTAATAAATGCCAAATTTAAAAAGGGCTATCTGGGATCAACCCACACCATAGGGTAAATCAGAGGACTGAAGATATACATATAAAGATATATAGATAGATATATGAAGAAATCACTGTTTACTCGGACAAGCTGCACAAGTAAAAGACTAGAGAAGTTCACTGCAATGCTACAGGGGAGCCATAGGCTGAGGGATTCAGTCTACAGAGGCTTTTGGGAAAATTCCCAGGTAGCCCAAATGTCACACGCCTGTCTGTACCTCCATCGTGTTACTTGTGCAAAAAGCATGCCCACACGCACGTTCAGTGCAAGAAAGGCTTTGCCAAAGACTGTGTAAATCCTGGGGGAAGGGCTGGTGGAGGTTGCTTAATAGTGCTTTGGTCTCTGTTCTTGGAGCTGTTCCGAGTAGAGCTCTTCAGACATGATGCAGCCCAGACTCCTAACCTTAATGTGTTAAATACATTGTCCACTTTGGATTGTTCACTTAGTTGCAGCAAATGGCTTGTATTCTTTCCTGTCTGAATACAATTAAAATTGCAGGATATTTGCCAGACTGAGACTCTTTCACCACTCTAAGCATCCCTTTGCAGCACTGTGAAGAAAGATCAATCAACTCACTCTTATTTTCACCTATAAAGGACATATTTTAACTGTCTGTGCAGGCCTGGAGGACCTTAATACACAGACACATGTAGTGAGCTATTCTGTTATCTGAGCCAGACTGCACTTTCATTCACAAAGAAATCCCACAGGAAAACAGAGGGACACTGAATTTATCAGTGAGCTAAATATGGCATATGATAACAAATAAACCCAATCTATGAAAAGGAGAAACAAGGACTCAAGAATAGGGGAAAAAATCCATATTTGTCATACCCTTTTGTATTCCTTCATATGCAATTCCATGTTTTTTACAGGTAGCATATCAGCAGATATGCACAGGAATACCTGAGAACAAGAAACACGCAGCCTTCTTGCAAACTAACTGCAGGCATCTCTAATTATCAAGATCTGATAAACAGTCGATTATACTCCAGGGAGTTTCTTGAACACTGATTTAAAAAAACCCCAACCCTCTTTGCATTCCACTTCATTTATGGATCTAAGAATAGCTACCTAGTGTAAACATGCCCTGGGCACAGAAAATAGAGAAATAAATAAATAAAGAAGGAAAGATAAATTAATTTATGTGGAGGCCAGAATAATAATATGCTTCGTAAGGATATCAGTGCTGAAAACATTTAAGAAGTTATTTTCCCAGTCAGTTCATACACATTTTCTATACATTTATATTTGTGACCTTGTACAAAAGGAAAAAACCTTAGCTATACTACATACATCTATTCAAATAGTTGTCAGTTACAGAAGCAAAACATTATTTGTATTTTACCAATAGCATCTCTGAGACAAATTGGACAATACTTCCTAAAAACCATTCTAGGCCATATAGAACTTGCATTATTTTTTCTCACTATCTCCTGGTTTTCAGGACAAAAATTTGAAAGATAACTTTTCTCTTACCAGGTTATGACAAAATGCACTCCGCAGTCAAAAAACACTGCAGAACATTTTCTGTTGGTATTGAACTGTAACTATGCTCTTTAGTGTAGTTCTTGTCCTATTCTTTTGTCAGTATATATTTCTTTGCTCACAACTTGGCCTGTTGAAAACTGCCTCAGCAAAAGGGTCAGTAAATTAAGAGTGGGGGTCTGCCCCCTCACATATTTTTTAAAACTGTAATTTTATCACTTGTTTATATGAACTTATGTGAGCCAGAACTGCACCTGTACACAAGTAAGAAACTAAATCATATAATTTAGTCTGTGCAAGGAAGTACAGTTCACCAACATAGATCAGAGAGAAAATCCTTCAGAGTGAACGGAGAGATTTTATGTTATCTGCCAAATAATGCATACATCTTAGAAAACCACAGTTAAGAACTATTTTGTGTTCTGGAAACATGAGGTGTCTTCTGTTTAAAAAAACCCTCAGAAACCAGATCTTCATGTGTATCTCTTACTCCTTAAAAGACAATCCCCCATAATATGGCTTCGATGTGTGTATACAAAGCAAAGTTCAGAGCCACTTCCTCAGCTTCCTCTTCCAGTATACACTCCTGGTTTCTGATTTCCTACAAGCTGCTCTCTTGTCTCTCAAAAGCTCCTCTGCCTCTGTCTCTGGTATCACATGGATTTATTTATTACAGGAGGGTACCTCTGATAAGTTTCCTAGCAGATCATTTGTATGACATTGATTTGCTGGTCACAACTGAGAGTACCATGACAGCAGAGTGTAGGTATCACTGACTAAAAGAAGTATTAATTTCTGAGGAATTTATCCCAATATACATTTGGTGAGATTGAAAAGTTCTGACCCTGCAAAACCTACATGTGACAAGTGGCCCCCAAAGCCTGCAAGAACTGCATGTGCCAATAGCTTGCAGGGATGTATATGACCAATACTGAGTCCATCCTGAATTACTTAGCAGGGACAGTGTTACGCAGCTCTATTTTGATGTCCTGTGGTGAAAACATCTCAAACATTCATATTTTTGTGACCAAGTTTACAGGCTGGTGGAAATACATCAGCTGGACATATCAGAATGCCGCTGAAGACAACAGCTTCCTGTGCACTTCCCACATCTCTCCGCTCCCATTGGTGATTACAGGATTGCCTGGTTATTGCTCATGTGCCATGCTTGTGTCTGGAGTGGCACCAGTCCTGCACTCACTGGGCTAGGTGTTGTACAGATAAAGAACAAGAAGGCTATTTCTAATCGCAAGAGTTTATTGTCTAGTATTTTTATCCTCCCGGCTGCTCTCCTCTTGAATCTTTATTCTGTAATGCCATAGTGAAGTCGAAGCTCAAATTATTATGACATTACAGTCAGCAGCAGAGGAACCGACCACAGAGCTGTCTGGCAGGAGCAAGGAGAAGGTGAATACGGAGGGAATGCAGAAGAGCTCCACAGTAGGGCTTGCTTGTCGTACCCAAACCTTACATCCAACACTGTGTTTCTTGGCGTGTCAAAATGCAAAAAGAAGTTTACAAACAAGAACTGAGCTTCAGGTAAAATGCCTTCCTTCCCTGCCAGCTGGAAGGAGGATATTATTTGGAAGGATGATAAAAAAGTGATAATCTGCTGCTTGTATATGATTCGTGGGAACAACTACTTTAAGAAAAAGCCCACATGTGAGTAACATTCCCTCTGCTTAACGGTTCCATACACTGTAACTATTTGTTTGCCTTTTTTTTTCTTTTTTAACAACTCCCTTTTCTACTCCTTGTGCTGTGCAGTAAATGCCACCACTAATGAGATAATATCAGTGTGTTTGAGAGCAGACTGACCCTGCTGTTTGCAAGCAGTTTCAACTTCTCGACAGTCAGGAGCCTGCCTAATGTTTTGTGGCTGCCTCTGGTCATTGACATGGTACAAACTGCCTTATCTCCCTGTGGGAGGGAGGTCATTGCCAAACCCATGGCTACTTGACTGGGGAAGACAGCAGTCTACAGTGATTCAAACACATAGCCTGAGCCAAGCAAAGAGCTTATAACAAATAGCTTAAAATAGCTCCAGTCTGAATGTGGTTCAATTTTTCTCTATATGTCAACACATGACCTGCATTGTCACGGCACTATGTATGATTCAAGAGGCTTGCTTAAGTATTTTACAGTAAAAAACCCTATTGTTTAGGATTTCTGCAACTTGGGCACTTTCTCAAATATCCTCCCTTACTTTGCAAAGCCTTTTCAATGACCCTTTTTTTGAGCCCAGCTCACAAATCAATTGTTCTGTTTTTATTTCCAATATTGCACTTCCTTCCAGAGCACTTGTAGGACGGTGTTGTGCATTTTGCCATCAACTTGTGCAGAGTTCCCCAAGAACTCCCTCACTGGGCAGGAAAGTAGGATTAGCAGAGAAGTGGAGAAGGTAACAGAAGTTCAAGCAGTCTTATCTCTGTCCCCTCTCAGCATTTGGACTGCTGGTGTAGAACATTTATCTGTGAGATCAGATAGCCACCAAAGTGGAGTAATGTCTGTGCAGCTGACCATCTGGGATGTCACATAAATGAGCCCAGGAGAATTTGTGGCTTAGGGAAGGAGGGAGCACTGAGTCTAGCATACATGTAAACCAGACCTGGCCTCTTTTTCCCAAGGAGTCCAGTTCATGCAGAGGTCCCCTGATTCTGCCCACACTTGGCAAGGTTCATCCATCCGTGACTTTCCAGCCCCGTGACTCACTGTATGTGAGCAGCATGACTCAAACGCAAAATTTCTTTCCAGGATCTCCCGTTATCAAGATTTTCTAGAGCACAAGAAAACGTCTCAGACATACATTGCACAACCTCTCATCTGTCTCCTTCTGGTGCTGCTCAACTCTTTATGGGAACAGAGGGGCACTTTTTGGGATGCCTCAGAGAGGATAGGGACCTTCTGCCTCGGAAAGAATGGCACAAGATGACCCTTCCTCTTTTTCATTTTGCCATGTAGACTGTCCTGCATAACAGGGGATTAGATGTAGCACTGCAGTACAGTGAAGGATTACTAGAGCAAATATGAAGTTGCTTCTGACCTCTCTATGAGTGATATATATTTACATTACGGACAATAAAAGCAGATTAAAACTTGCTGCAACAGTCAGATTTTGTATATGGTATCAGATCACAGCCACTGTAAACCAGCTATGAATGGAAACAACGACTATGAAAAGAACAACACCAAAAAAAAAAAGAGCAAAAGCAACTGTAGCATCAAATCACCTGGACTTTGTAGCAAAGGGTTGTCAGCACTGCAAAGCATATGTGCTTTGCAAGCACTGAGAATTTCAACTGTGCCATGCCTGGAGCAGTTACAGGGAGTGACCCTCACTTTACAGATATGGCAGTGGGCTAACTGGAGAAATTGAGAAACCTGTTCACAGGATTCTCTCTTTCTAGATATCTCTTTAGTCATAAACCACCTACTTTTAACAAAAGACACTATTTTTTCTCTTATGATACTAATTCAAAGGAATTATGCATCATTAAGAGGAAGATAAATAAGCCAGTGCAAGGCCACAGGATGGAGTGTGGATCAGGGCACTAATGTCTAGGACTAGCAGCCTGCAGATCCAAACCACTGCTCCAGTCCTGATCCCATTTGCCTATGGACCAGTCACTTGGGGTTGCTAGAAAATGGGGATCATAGTAATGCCATACCTCACCATCTCTTGTGAGGGTGCTTAAAGCTTAAAGAAATGGTTCAGTATTTTTACCTTGCTCTTTCCCAAGCATAAATTGTTGCTTTGGTGAGTGGTGGTTTTTTCTTTCCTTTCCCACTGGTGTTGCTTGTCTCGAATCTCATGATTTAAGGCCAGACTCAGTAAAACCCTGTCTACCTGCAGTAGTGGAAAACCCAAGCCCTGAAGAAACGACTAAATACTGTACCAGGGGTCCTCTGTGCTGAAATATACTGAATATCATGGATTCTACAGCAGAAAAGCAGTCATTGAGCAGCCATAACCAAACAAGCAGTATTGTCAATTCACATTCCTCAGGGAGTCAGCTGAAACCCATGTCTTAGTGCAGACAGAAGAAGTAAGTGAGCTACAGTGTCCACAAGACAACTGTATTCTTCCTTTTGGTAATGGTCAAATGTTTTCTTTACACTGCCATGTCCTTTGTAAAGGGCTTGCTGAAGGGACTCTGATTTTTGAAAAGCCAATAATTTATTTTAAAGGTTTTCTTTTTTTCCTCTTTTTTTTTTTCCTACTCAAAAGTAAGTAGAAAATACCACAGAGAGTGATAAGGCACAACAACTTTTTCAGTATGACTGGCAAAGAGCAGTCTTTACTGCTCTTCAAAGGGAGCAGCTGGTGAGATGATTGTAATTCACAGGAAAATAACAGACTGGTCAAAAATTTATTCTCCTGCTTTAAGAGTTCAAATAAATCACTCTCATAAATAGCTTTTAAGTCACATTTATGTGAAAAAAATGAGAAGTCTATACTAAATCTGAAGTCAGAGCTCATCACAAATAAACAGGAGGAATCAGTGAAAATCCATTGGTGGAATCACAGCTGAATTAACATGATGGCACAGTTCTAAATAAATGTATTTCTCCTTACATTCTTCTTAGAAAGAGAGAGAGAGCAAGAGAGTGTGAGCTATGCATTCAATCTGTGCTTAAGCAATGGTAACAGCATAGTAAAAGCTTGTGTTTTTTCTGGCACAGCTCTCTGTCATAATCCCATTGCATACTTTCAAATGTATTTTTACATTGCTCAGCTTCTGTCAACAGATTCATTCAAGGATATGTTATTTACAAGACGAAAGCAAAATTCACAGAGCTTGCAATGTCTACTCTGACTGGCACATCTATAACGAAGGATCACTAAATCACCCCTTTCCAAGTGAAAATAAAATTAGAAATAACAGATACCAAAAAAGGAAGACAGTCCCTGTATTTAGTTTCAGTGTGCCAAGATGATACCAAATATAGTTCAAGACTTACTTCCATTAAAAAGATAGTGACCAAAAAAAAAAAAGTGTTTACCTTGCCTGACTTTGCATGAGTAGACATTCCTGCATCCAATGTAAGGAGCTATGTTTAGAAATGTATCTTTACCAGGAAACTAAGTAGGCTTCAGTGAAACCAAAACAGTCCTGGGCCTAACTCTGTCACCAGTGAGATGGATGAAGTCAACAGGAGCTCCACCAGTCTCACTGACCTCCAAGCCAGACCCAGAAACTGCACCTTCGCTTGCCTCCTCCATGGGGTAAATCCTCCCTCCCAGGATGCACAGATAGAGGAGGGTTTCTAAAGCCATATGAAGCCATACCAATTATTTTAAAAGGAACAACATTATTGAAAAAATGTTATACAAGCAGTGGTAAACCTCAGTGGTCTGGGTTTCAGACAACAGAAAATCCCTTTGACAAGTAGTAAACACACTAAAAATAGTACTTGGTTCTTTTTAAAGTCATCTTAAAATAATTCTCTTTGCTTTTTGTATCCTGTTTTGTAGTTTCATATAAAAGCACCCTGCAATCTTTTACCAGCAGTAAAAATTAGGGACAGGGAACTGCTTGAGAGTCCAGTGTAGAGCCGCAAAGATGATTAAGGGAGTGGAGCATCTCCCTTAGGAGGAAAGGCCGAGGGAATTGGGTCTCTTTAGCTTGGAGAAGAGGAGACTGAAGGGTGACCTCATTAACATTAATAAATATGTAAAGGGGGAGTGTCAGGAGAATGGAGCCAGGCTCTTCTCAGTCTCCACCAATGATAGGACATGGGGCAATGGGTGCAAGCTGGAACATAGGAGTTTCCACATAAACATGAGAAAAATCTTCTTCATGGTGAGGGTAACAGAACACTGCAATGGGCTGTCCAGAGTGGTTGTGGGGTTTTCTTCTCTGGAGGCATTCAAAACCTGCCTGGACACATCCCTGTCTAACCTGAAGTAGGTGATCCTGCTCTGTCAGGGGGATTGGACTAGATGATCCTCTGAGGTCCCTTCCAATCCCTACGTTCTGTGATTCTGTGACATTACTATGGTCTTATTCTGCAGCCTTATTCTGCAAATAGAGAAATCATAGGACTATCAAATGAAGGCCATATCTCAAGAGAAAAATTCCTGTCTGTGAGGAGTGCTTACATCTCAAAGTGAGATTTTAATGCACCAAATGTATCTGAGAACAGAAAAATACTAAATTCAATGTCCCGAGCAACCAAAACAGAAAGGAGAAGGATTAATGTGACTGCAGTGTTCTTTTATTCTTCACATCATAACTTGTCCAGGACAGGCTGTGACCATATCCTGAATCACTTCCATCTTGTTAAAGATTGCCTTCCCTTATGCAACCTTCTCCTCCAGGTCCCAGCTGTCAGTGGGAAGACATCACCCTCTGCTCATAACAGAGACAAAGTATATCTCTTTCTATACCAGGCATGAGCCAGTCTCAGAAAGCTCAATAAAAGACGTAAGTGATGAATCTCAGACAGATAGCTACAACCAAAGCCTACTCAGGAAGCTGGGATTTTGATGGGGAGATGGAATATATTTGCAAAAGGAAAGTAAATTATATATGTGAATGCTTGCTAGAAGAAAGTTGGGGTGGGGTAATTGAGAGAGAAGGCAGGGGACTGCTGGGAAGAAGTAGAAGCAGGAGTCCAAAAGGAGGTAATGGGAGAGAAACTGGAGGAAGATGAAGTGGCTGGCAAAATTAGCAAGTGCAAGGAGCCTGCCAATGGTGTATTCTTCCCTTTTAAGTGTGCTAAGATCTAAGAGGGATGACAGGGAAAGGGGGGACTGTCTGAACTCCCAGGAATGCTGACTGCAATGAAAGAGAAGGGATGGCTAAAATATTTTTTTTCTCAATTCTATCAAAACACTCCTCTCACCCAATTTATCATACAGAAATTTTACTGTCAAAAACCCAAAGCAAAATAAAAACAAATGCAGATTGAAGTTTGACTGTGGATAGCATATGCAGTTCTAGAGCATCAGGCTCAGTAAAACCTACTGCCGTGAACTCATCTGGTGAGCATGCCAGAAATTCCCAGGGACTATGACTTCCAGGGGGTCACAGTTAAGGTTCTGCGGGTATATGCCAAGACTTCTCATTTTCTGTTTTTTCAGAGGTTTGAGTTTTGCTGAGCAAGGCATTTTGGAAAGACATGGGAAACCACTGGGCAATTTTAACTCTGTGTTAGCAAAGATAGTTTTTGGTCATAGCTTAAAGGGTGTCTGCTTTAACTGTGTCAGAGTGCATGTTGGAGAGGAGTTGCAGAGGGGAAATGAGGCATCCCTGAGGGGAACTCACTTGGCCTGAAACATTGTATAGAATTCTAGAGACTGAACTGTGTTATAAAGTTAATATACCAAAGAGTTCAGGTAGGTGAATACAGCTACAGGTTTCTGTACCTGCCCATCCATCCTCCCATTTCTTTCTCTGAAGGAGGAGAAATACATGGATAGAGAGGATCTCAGCACTGTCTGTACTTCTGTTTTGTACATAGAAATCTTACCTATTCACTGTGAACTCAGGATAGCTGTACATTTTCTGAACAGGATGCTTATAGATATGATATTCCTCAGAGCACCATAAACTGCACATGAGTATATAATGCTTTATTAGAGAAGCATGGCTAAACTTACCTGCAACTTGGTCAACAATTTTGTTAAAATGGCTTAAAGTGAGCTGGTTTTTTGCTTAGGGTATTGTCCTCTAATGCAAAGAGCCTAAGCCAGTAACAAAAATAAAATCTAGCTATTTTACTTTTTAACTTTATTTCAGACAGTTTTCTGGAAAACAAAAAAACAGAAAGGGCTGTTTTGATTATGTTGGTCTGGTTCTGCTTTCCGGGGTTCCTTTAGCTGCTAAGCTGCATACTAACTCAACTGGAGCTCCTTCACCCTGTTTTTCCACTCATTGTCCTATTGTTCAGAGGCAGCTTTCAGTTACAGAGTGTAAAGTCAGGGTAACTTCTCATTGGCCGGTTTACCCTGAACTTAAGAACAGTTTTACTCTCATGGTATTTCAAGAGTTCTGGCTTGTTTTGGGGGGTAATTTTTTCAAAGGAAAGTAAGGTCTGGCATATGGGTCAGATAAAAAGATGTCTCACAGAGAGGTGATGACATTTTTAGTGGACAGTTATTAGGAAAGACCTGGCTATAGCAGAATTTTCTTTCTAAATACATCATGTAGTGGTTAGGTTGAGGCTCTGAGGCATGAAGAGGCATGAGGTGTATATCTGGTTTTGAGAAGATGCTAAGTAATGTGTTCTAGCTACCTGTAAAGTATCTAATCCTGCAAAAATCTTCCACTTGATAATCTATGTAACACTGTCTTCCACAGATGCGAGTCTGTTTATTTTGGGAAATAAAGAATATCCTTAAACTGCCTTTAACTTTATTTCTTATTTCATTTCATTTCATAACTCCTTCAGGCAATAAAAGCATAACAATTATTATGTCAATGGGGAATTATAATTTGATTTTTTTTTTTAAAGAACAATTAATTACACTTCCAAGCACAAGAATCTGCTTCTCAAAGCCACAAAAGTCACTCTTGCTGCTGTGCCCTAAGTAATCCAGAGATCCAAATTACAGAAATGAACTCTGCAGCTATAGAGGCATAGGAACTGAAAAAGTACTCGTGTAAAATCATGTCACAAAATTTCTCAGAGCTGGACATATGCTAATAAAAATAAAGCAAGATTTACAACAATATACAGACTAAATAAATCAGAAAATGAACTGGAGATGGAAATTGAGTTACTATAGAAAGCATATACTCTATGTCTGTATATATTTATAGCTACACAGATAGAATATATATTTAGCAAAATTGTGTCTTATGAGAAGAAAGTGCTGACAGTCATCTCAGCTTGAGATGTCTATTAAAAACTCGGAGAGGGAGAAAGAAAGCACTGTTCTGATGCAGTACTGAGCACACGATTTCTCAACTGCTTTTTCCATGCTGTCCCTGAGGTTAAGATCTTGGGATTATATGTATTTATAGTGTTGGTTTACTATCATGAAAAATGTTACTCTTCTCTGGGTGACCCAGAATTTTTTTCACTTACATCAGCCACATGTATGGACAATTAGCAAAAAAAAAAAAAAAGAAATTTACTTTCACTCATTTCTCATCAAATATCAACATATTATTTTGGAAATTCCCTGCACCCTGTTAAGGAGAGACAAGTGTACTTTCTTTTCAGTTCCTGCCCATGACCCTGTATTGACACAGTCCTATTTCTTTTCCTCAGCAGGAAAAATTCCTGATACTTTTCATCCCTGGTGCAGCTCCACTGTCTGTAGCAGCAATATAATCTGAAACCCAGGAAGATGAAGAGCTGTGTTACACAACACTGCACACCATTCATGTTACCAGGCTTGCACTTGGGTGGAGACATGCAGCTCTATGTTTCCCAGGACTTGTCTCTGCCACAAAATGACATCATGCCAGGACAAACAAAGAAATAAGGTATCAGACACTGTTTGGAGCTTGGTTACAGACATGGTAGATAAGATGCATCCCATTTGATGTCAGCTATTTGAAAGCTGGGTATCTAATTTAAACCAGTCATCTGGGCTTTTTCCACAGCTGATAGAAAGAGATGTACTGCAAAGGGAGAGCCACCTTCTCCACTTCTGGGTAGACTGAACAGCATTTCTAAGGAAACTCTCTTGCTTGATCAATTGGGTTAACTGTTGACTTCTGACAGTTTGCAGTGAAACTTTTAACAGACACTTGCAGGAGCTCAGCTCCATCAGCTGTGGACAGAAGCTTTCACAGACCAGCCAGGCTCCCTGGATCTGATCTCACCCAGGTGACATCCAGGGTCCAAGCCCATCTGGACTCACACAAACATAAACTGCTCTATATTAGTTATTTCTCTGAAGCACATCTACATATCTGTAAATGGTATTCAGCAGTTTGAAACACGTATAATTTTTCAGATAATGATAACATTGTGTGATAACATCCGTCATACACACAAGATAGAACACCTACTTATCCTGAAATCTTTTTTTCAGTTACACCACTAAAATCTAAAGATTCAGCTCTATGCAAGCAAAAAGGCTAAACAGACATTTTGAAATTATACCTGATCTCTATACACCCTTTGCAAACACATAAGTTATTTTCCAGAGGCTGTCATATTCACTATTCAGTTATATTTTGCTACTTCTTTTGGCAAAGGTCAGTAATAATCAAAATGTTCACGCACAACAGTGTAATTTTCCTTAAGCATTGGAGTTTGCCTTTGGAAAGAGTAATGATTTTTCCCTTATGTATAAGCGACACTTCTTAACATTTGGGGTCAAACAGATTTGTTACTATGAAGCTGGCAATTTTGACAGGTTTACTGAGCAGAATGCAGCTTTCTGCTAGCAAGGGGTTTTATGAGTGAAATTAGAATCTCACAAAATGTGTCTGTATGCAGCTCATAAAGGAAAATGTTCAAACTAGAATATTCCATTGATATTAAATACACATAAATCATTATGCTGCTTGCTGCGTGACCTGAAGACCATGGAGAAGATAAAAATCAGAAGCTGGAAGGAATCCTGCCTTCCCGCAAGGCTCTCCATCCTATATAAGCATGGTCAGGAAAGGGACTAAGGTGGTGTTGTAATAAACCCCTTAGAAAACATGGAAGATGTTGTTGGAAGGTAATTCTGCTGTTTATTGTGGTCATTTATACTCCCTGTCTCCCCCCTCCTTGGAGAATGAACAATACAGCTGCAGCAGAAGTGTTGGCTGAATCATGGTCCCTCCAGAAGCTGTGGGATCTTTTAAGAATGAGGAACAAATTTTTACATTTTCAGAGGAAAATGTTATTGGGGTGGCTGGGAATTGGCACAGAGGCTCAAGCTGCATGCTCAGTTACCCTGAGATCTGTCCCAGGGATGCAGACTAGCCCATGTCTTTGCATGGCAAATATATCCTAAACATTTACCACCGAAGCTGTTTCAGTGTTGAAGCTTTGGAGACATGTCCCCCTTTCCTGTATGCTTACAGCCATCTGTATAATAAGTTTCCAATCAATATGTGTGCCATGTCCTCTCAAAGTGTTTCAGACAGATTATATTGCCACAGCCTTCTTGACTGCTGAGCTGAAGACCATATTTGCCTTCTCCATCTGTATAAATCTGGTTGAAAAATAGTTGTCTTTTTATTGTCTTTAATATATACACTTACTCTGAAAGACCAGTGAAACTTTCTATGTTGCTTTCCAATGTCATCCTTGTTGTTCACTGGGGATTGAGATGAATGCTTTAAAGGGGCCATGGGCAGCCTAAACTAACCAGGAACCTCAGAACAAATGCCTCTGGGAAGGAAATTAATGAAACTAGCACTCAGAGAATCAACAGGTATTTTCCAAGAGACAAAAATAAAACGACTCATACACAGGAAAATAAAAAGATAAACTCAGGGTATTCTGAGATAAAAGCCATGAATGGAGGGGAAGTCCATCTTTTAGCACAAGCATCTTAATTAAGAATCCAAGTCAGAAGAGCTATCCTTTCCTTCCAATCTTTTAAATGACAAAATCATGTGCAAATTCTGCACATTCAAATTCTGCATGAGAGTACACCTGCTTTGTCATAAACCTGTAAGTAAGTGCAGAGAATTTCCCGCTTTACTCTTGGAACCCCCCTCATTTGTCATCTAAAGAGCACATGGAAGGCTTGTTTCCCTTCCCTCTAGGGAATGTGGGATTTGACTGAGGTATGTACAAAATTTTCCAGGCTCTTTACACCAGAAGTATTTGAGCGAGTTCCAGCTGACTCCCCTCCTGTATTTGTTTGGAGTCTGCTGATTTTTTTTCCTGCCTGTTCCCAGAGTTTCTGGAGAGTGACTGGTAATGGTTTGTTATCTGGTAGAGACTGGTATGAAGGCATTTGCCTGAAGAGGTATAAACCATCTTTAGTGTTGCAGGGACTGCTGTTTATAAACAGAACTGTTTTCAAAAATCACTGGAGATTTTCAATGGATTTTTTTTTTTTTTCCATGCTGGATGATTAGAACAGAATATAACATTCCCATACATGCTCAAATACAATCATCTGCCTTACACCTCCTCCTGAGCCTTCACAAATGACATATTATATGGGAAGCACACGAAAGAATATTTTGACATTTATTCTTGAGATGAATTCAGTTGTTGCATGAAAAGTGCGAAGTGTTGACACCTTTACTGAACTGTCAAAAAAAACCAACAACCCACAACAGCTGTAAAAACTCAGCCAAGAACCCCGTGACTATTGTCCAAAATGCAGTGCTGGGAGCCACACACCCCCACCAGTCCCTGTTAGTAGGTTGCATTTTTTTCCCTATGATACATACAGTGCCTCTTTAACATTTGCCACAAAAGTTCAACATGGTTACAAGGATGCTAGGAAAGCCTTTCCCCCTTCTGCTTTCTGACTCCATATCAGTATTTAAAAAATCCAACTGAACCCCAACCTTTTTAACCAAAGAGCAAGACATACGGTGATGATAAATCTAAACCAACCTCAAAACATCCAAACTGAACCAACAAAACACCACTACCATATCCATACTTCTTACCCAAAAAGGGATTTAATTACCACTATTAATTGGAGGCAAACTGCTCAAACACTATTTTGGTTGTATGCAGCTATGAAAGAGAAAAAAGAGGAAATGATATACTGAATGAGATGTTAAATAATACATATTACACAAACACTGTAGCCAGCTTCACACAGAGACATGCAGTCTGACAAGAGGGCCCATTTAAGCAAGCCAAAATGTAGAGAAAATATCAAAGGATCTGCTGCATATTTTTTTCCAGCTTATTTTTCCCTCTTTTCCTCTCTGCACTAACAGTTTTTAAGAGGCCAAAGATATTTGAAGTGAAATGTCACCATTCTTACAAGCTTAAATAAACTATTTATTAGCAGTAGACTAAGTACTCTGGAGAAATTTATTTGCCCTGGCAATAATATTTATAAATGACCTATGAAATATTATGACATTGTACCAGTAGCATTGCAGTTTGCCTGTTAGGATTTAGTTGCAGTCAGCAAGTGCACCTAGAGGGGGAGAATATTTCTGTGCAGGGCCAGCTAAGTGTGCAGGCAGCACTTGGGAGAAGATGAAAAGGCCATAAACACAATCTTTTCTTTGACACTGGCAATAAATAAATATCGAAGCAATAAATTAAAGAATGGTTCAGCTCAGAAAGAAATGCAGCCCTTTTACAGTCCCCATCAATCGAATCTCTGCTGCTTGTAACAGAGAGGTCTAAATGCCATGTGGCTAAAACAGGGAGCTGAGTCCCTCAGCCACAGGATGGTGAAGGCTGCAAGACTACCAGAGGGAGAACACAGGCACCTATTGAACATACGGACACATGGGCTGCTTTTTGCATTTCTTTTTATGACCGACGCACCAAGGCAGGAATGACAACAGAAACCCAGCAATTAGGTATTCCAAACACTACTGCTATTTTAAGAACAACAAACTTCATGAATGGTTTTGGTGTGGAGAGTTTAGAAGTAACGTAAAGGTGTAAAATTCAGATTATTTAATGTTAATAAATCCTGCATTGGAACACTTCTCCAGAATGGGGCAGAAGCCAAAATCTATTTTGCTGTAAATTATAGTGCTGCTGTAAGAATTGGTGGCATTTTTCCTCCATCACAGGACAGGTGAAAACTGAGCAAAAAACCCACAAACAGTAAAGCTGATTAATGACAAAACTAGACATCACTTCCTCAGGTTCTGAAGTCAGTTTCAAGCATGGAGGGAAATAAGAATAAAGGGCTTCAGAATTAGGTTTCTTGAGCATTTTCAATTAAAGTCTTAATTGATTTTATGGTCGTTATGATTTTATGGCATGCAACATATGCATGACAAAAGATTTTTTTTTCATAGAGTACCAGGTATATCACTGCAACAAATCAACAGACTATGCAGATATCAGAAAGCAACTTACATCTTCATTTTTATTTCCACTGAAGAAGTTGTTAAAGGAAGTAACTGTGGCGCAAACACAAATATCTCCTTGGAATTTAACCATAGAAATCCCAATTTGTGAGAGCAAAAATGTCAAGCAGAACATGTATTTCCAAACATCAGCTCATTGAAACTACACATCTACTTATGAGGTTAGTCATTCTATGCTTCATTTAGTTGGCATATAATTTATTAGTTAATTTCCTATACTGCACCATTCTGCATTACAGTATCTCCTCATAAAATCTGCATTACTTTGGACAAATGCTATTCCACGGCACTAGCCTAGCAATTATGGTGAATGCTTATGTGCTCCTTCCAAGCTTTCACTGTAGTTATCTCCTGCATGCAAGACATGCAGGTTGAGATTCTTAGTTTTCAGATGAATAGTGGCTTTCAAAGATACACGCAGTAAACTTCTACTTAGCATTTTTTTCTGAGATCAAGACGGTTGCATAAGGAGAAGAGAAAGAAAAGGACATAATTTGAATGGCACTTGCATGAAATGTAACAACTTTCTTTTAAACAGACTGATTTGGTAGGTGCACCATCCTAAATAATATCCATCTAAAAGATTGTATCTAAAGAGAGATGTATGAGAAAGAAAGTGTGTGTAAAGTAGGTGCTGAATTCTATGCTTTCCCTCTCAAATCTTGTTTGCTTTATTCCAGCTTCACTGTAATAATGCTGCAGAAGCATAAGACTGACACGACACAAAAAGCCCACAAACCTCAGTCCTTTTGGTCCTCCTATCACAGGCTGTCAGACTGATGCAGTAGGCTTCAGTGCAGTAGGCTTTATACAACACATTTTTAACCTTTTGCTTAATTTTTGACCTGGATTTTTGTTAGTTTTTTTTTTTACTAATCCCTAGTTCTTCGTGCACAAATTTTAACATAAAAAAACCTGTGAGCCCTGCTGAGATGTGGTTAGGAGCAGGTCCCAACAAAGTGCAAGTTAGGGGGTGTGTCATGATTTTAATCTTTTTCAGCCTTAGCTCCTCTAGAGAGTGGCCCTGGGCATGAACCTCTACAAACTTGGCCCACGTTTCCTGTTTATACCCGAATAAGGTGCCTTTTGTCTAGTTTGCAAAACATGCACGGAACCACCCACTGCTGATTGTTAACGTGTGCTTCCCAGACACACTTCTCACACTCCACAGCTATCCAACGCCATGTGAGGGGGTGGGTATAGATCTGTTTTTTTTCTCCCCAGAAATAATGACCAGTGAAAATACAAAGCATGAGATCATAGTGGCTAAGGCAGCAGAATTCAGAATCGTGGTACTGCCTACAAATTTTATTGGGATTCTTCTTCTTTGTCTCCTTGCCTTTAAGCACTGGTGCTAGAGCCTTTGGAGCATTCAGAAGTTGCTCTATGTAAGGTCTGGATGATGTCACATAACCACAGATCAGACTATGTGACAGCTCTCTGAGCTGGGCTTGAAGGAAAGCCCCAGCTGTTAAGATCTGCTGCGAACCGGTAAACTGTTCTGCACCATGTATCTGCAACCCCAGAGTGGAAAGCTTTCCAGCAAAGCTGTCATCTGCCCACACCCAGCACTCACGGATGCTGGCCACGGGAAGACATCAGCTGTGTGTTTTCAAACATCAGCATCATCCATATTTCACAGCTGACGCTGGTGAGTTCTGGCTACCTGCAGGTACCTCCTGGCAAGTGAGACCTGTATGCCAAGCTATGTGCTGGGGATGAAATCCAGAGCAGATATGACACGGGGGAGAAAGTGCTGCCCAGTATGGCCCCATGCAGCAGCATACCTGCACCTGCAGTGCAGGACTATGGTCTTCCTCATGGTGCTTAATGTTAGTGGTCAGTGATTTACAGATCAGACTGGCAGGTGAGTGATTTAGAGATTGGACTGGCAGGTCAAATCTTGTACCTGGAGCTCTGTGGAAGCCTCAGCACAGTCCCAGAGAAGAACAAGATTCAGACCAGGCTAGCGGGGAACATAAGGTGAGTTTTCAAAAGTCCAGCTCAACATGTGTGAGACCTGAGAGGTCTCTTACTCCAGACCCAGGGACAGTCAACAAAGGAGCAATGATCTATTTGCTCTGGAAAACAACAGGCTTGTTTTTGGCTAAATAAATTTCAACAAATCTGAGCTTTATCTCCAAAAGATTAGGTTGTGTCTTTCGGTTTCCTTTCTTTCTTCTTACTCTCCCTCCTCCTCTCTTCTATCCTAACTTGCTGCCTAGCATCCTTCACATCTTTGTGTTGGGGCTGTGTGCAGCTAGGAGCTGCATGGATGCTGTTACAATCAAGAAATGAAAAAGAATCATAAATGTAGGCTGATGTATTAAAAGGTGCAACACAAGATACATTTTGTTCATTGCTCAATCCAACTTGGTCCACTCTGCCTGCTTATTCTAGTTAAATGCACATGTCAACATATAAAAAGTTATTTCAGACTGCAGCATTTCATTACCCGGGCCAAGCCAAATGAACACAGGAATAGCAACAGTACACACGCCAAGGAAAATGAACTTTTTTTTCCTCCTACTGTGACATTTTTGGAAGCAGCCAATTATACATTAAAAAAATCATGAATGAGCAGTGTAGTTTTGGAGTCATAACTTAAAGTGAAGTATTCCTTTAAATAAGAAATTAATATAATCATGACATTTTAACAGTTTTTCATGGTTCTGCATTCTTCTACAAGGGCTCATTCTAAGGAAACCTATATGCTATATAAAAAGACCACAATAATCTTTTCCCACTAGTAAAATTGCTACTCTTATGAGTGTTACATATATAGGAGTTTTTACATACATAAACAGAATGTGGTCACTTGTGGGATCTATAGATTACATCGGGGGCATATTAAGGGAATAATATGTGCGCCAAATTTGTTGGCGTGTTTTACAGTGTCTCGATTTTTCTATCCTGTGCTATTTTGTACATTTCCTGCACTGACATAAACGACCTCATTAACAAGAAATTGTAATAAGTATCCATAGCTCTTAGTAATTTCCAAATCTGAACTTTGCTGGCTACAGCACACTTCTGTTTTGTGACCTTCCTCTGTGTGCATAGCCTTGGAGGGGAAGGAGAGAGAGGAAAAAAAAATCATAAAAAGAAACAAGAATTCTGCTCACATAAGGGAGTTTTCTGCTGAATGATGTAAGCGGTACTCCCGTCAGTTTGAGCTATGGTCAGCCTACCCAACCATCTAGCAAAATTAAGTAAATGCATAAAAGATATTTTGGGGACTGAAAATTACCATCCAAATTCAAGCAGCTCATTTTTGCCTTCCGAGCCAAAGAAGGAAATCACACAGCAGCATACGGAGTACTCCAGTCCCCATATATAAAAGTTGTGTTGGCTTTACAGCAGTTCTTGTCGCCATTCAGCATCTTACCCCCCAAGTAGATATGTTTTAATACAGGATCAGAAGTCTATTTTTGCAATCCCAACGCAGGGTAAAGCTTCGTGGGGATTCTGGGGTCTGACCCACTTGCAGTCATCGCTGCAGTAACAGTTACCCTGTAGCTGCAGCTGGAAAGAAAAGTTGCTCTCAGCATCAGAAATGCTGCTTTGTTTTGGTTTTTTATTTTTCTTTACGTAGAAAATACAGAATGTGCTATAGAGGGAGAGCTGAGAGTACCTAGCACAAGCTCTAGTCAGATGTTATAACAATATTCAGCATTCATAGAGCACTCACATTTTTTTAGACTCTAAAAGGAGGCTGAAATGTATAAAATGTAAAAGCCAGGGGGAAAAAAAAAAGATGTAGATGAAGAAATACAAACCATAAACAGAGCTACATATATGTACACACATCCACACAACTGCACACCCAGTTAACATATAAATACACCAAGAAAGTGTTGACTGTGGCAGAGTCATGCCAGGCTGCAGGACAGGGCTCAAGCAAAGTCTGAAGCATGATTTGGAGGTCAGTCCCCAAAATTCTCTAAGAAAATCTCATTTGTTTTCAGTTTCTCCATCCAGCAAGACTGACTTCATGTTTCTTCTCCATCCTTCTCCTCTGTCAAGTTACCACTTCCTCAGCCTTATGTTTCTGCCCGGCCCTCGTCTTCCAGCCACCTCCCCAGCCTCACAGCTGCCCTTCCCCCACACTGCACAAACCCTGTTGCCCTGGGGCAATTGCCCACTAATTTAATGATGGGGGTGAGTGGACAGGTCAGAGCTAAGGGAGGCCCAGCAATGCCTATCCTCAGGGTATTGTTGTGGTCTTGCCTACCTAGCCATTCATTTCTGAAGATGGATATCCCATTTATATGGTAATCAGACGTAAAAATTAGGCTTTCTGGTGAGCATACTCTTTGGATATAGTCTCTCTGCCCTTCAAAAAATGGTTTCTAACTGGCTTGCTGATTTCAGGTATGTGTGGTGGTGCTGGGAAAAGACTGCTGGGCTTCAGTTTCTGGGTAAGGGTTTCTTGGCAAGGGCCATTCTCCTTCTGTGGTACTTACAGATTTTTGAAACAAGTAGAGAAAAGAGATGATGCTTCTGTTAGATTGCATGTACTGAGGCAAACTAAACACTGCACAAAGATGTTAATGCTTTTTGCATGGTACCCACTCAATCTTAACATAGGTTACAGGTTTAACCTTTCAGGGACAAGAAGACTTGCTCTTTGTGGCTTTAGAAACTTTCTAGATACACACAGCAACGAGTTGTGCAGAACACTTAAAGGTCACAACCACTAAGCACCCTGAAAGTCAGCAACAAAATTAACATTAGCAGGCAGCTCATAGCAAAGCAGAGTAGGAAAGTTAAAGACAGTTGATGTGTCTGGGGTTGCTGCAAAAGAACACGGGCTTCTGCTGCATCCTAGGGTATGTCCTCATGGCAGTGCCTGCTATTTGGGAGATAGTTAACTCACGTTAAACTTCTCACTGCAGTGCAGCTGGCAAAGCACTTACAGTGTCAGACAGGTCAAGGTGCTCTAGTTTGGAGTGTTTATGTGGCCTTTCAGGTGGCTTTTCTGCCTCCTCTGGATACCGTGTAGCAATACAAATCAGCGTCTGCTAGAGCTGTTAACAATCAGTACAACTAGACAGTCCTAAAACCCCCTAACATTTTAAATAAACATGGCACATTTCATGCTCATCCTATTTCTTTTTTTTAGTTTTGAAGTTTCAGTGTTCCTGCTTTTCATGTGTAGCTCCATAGCAAGGAGAAAGACCAATTTTAAGAACCCCCACATAGTTGCTTGTTTCAGATTCTGAAGCCTTAAGAAACATGCAGAGTAGCAGGAGATTTGTGTCATTATTGCGGAGCTGAAAACCTGTAATCTCCACTCCTGGAGAGACCAGGGAAGCTGTATGACCCATCCAGATGGAGATCAGATTGGACATTTGACCAGATCTGGCAACAGACAGCATGGCCCTGTACTAGCCCACATTTTAAATGACACTGGTTTGGGGCACTTGCTTTACATGCCATTGCTGTATAGGACTGAATTTTCAGTACTCATAGTTATCAGGTTCTGAAATCACTGAGGCATGAGACACTGTCATATTCTGTATGTGCACTTTAACTGTGGGCTGCAGGTCTCAGAAACATAGACCTGTCAGTTTTGTACTTAATGATTCCCCTTAAACAGGAGCAAAGCCTGCCATGGCATTTTTAGTGGTTATTTCTTGGTCTACATGCTACACAATATTACTAGACAATTGTGCTAGACATGCAGTAGAGATGCTAGGGTGCTGCAGAGACTAAAGCACTTACTGAGGTCCCCTCCAAGTTGAATTACCCTGTGATCCCAAAATACTTTATGGTACCACAACCATAGAATTGAGGGTGCTAGCTGCAGCCTGATGTGACAGCAGATATGGGCAGAGGCAGGTATTTCAAGTCCAAAGAAAGATTAAAAGAGAGATGTTTAGGATTGCTCAGTCCACAGAAGGGCACTGAACTCTTAAGCAAGCTGTGTTTGAGCCTGTGAGGAATACCTCTAGATGCTGTGTGACATACTTCTGGATGAGGTCTTTCTGCATCTCTTGGTATGATAGTTTTCCAATACCTTATAGGAGCTGGAGTACCACAGTATTGCTCTACAGGAGGGGTAGACTATGTCTTGTTTGCATTTGGGCTGAGGTTTTCTGGTAGAGCACTCTGGGCTTCTGAAGCTGGAGCTCCACATGAGCTAACAGACTGTACCTCCTTTATTTCATTCTATTCACAGTCAAATCCATTCCACACCAAACCATTTTATCCCGCAGAAAAACACTTGCTGATAATGAAAAAAAGCACTGTTCTTTAATTACAAGACCATGAATAAATCCCTAGATAAACTTCTGAGCCATTTAGCATTATTTAATTTTTTTCTGGCATTGCATAAAATGCACTCAAGGATTAAGCTTATGATAAACTAAGCACTGTACTCAAGTGGTCAGAAGAGATCAGAGATACTCTACACCACCTCACCTCCTCAGACTCAGAATCCAGTCCCCTTCTGGTCTCAAAGGACTGCAGTGTGTAACAGACACATTGACTAACATGTGTTTTACTAAAACACCCCAGAACACAGCAAAGAAATCAAAACCAAACTTCTAAACAAGAAAAAGATGTATATAATTTATCAACATTATTTACTAGTAGGAAAAGTATTTACATTGTAGAAGTGAGTATGTATTACTGATCTGCTCACTATTTTCCTGCTACATAAAATTTAAAGCTATGTGTTGCAAATAACAACCTGATGGTAAATACAGGGAGAAAAGAGTTTCCCAGTTTCTTGGCATTCTATATCTCTTTCCCTTACTTCATAAGCTTTTATACACATTCCTTTATATGAATTTACTATTCAGTGAAAATATTCTTCCCTAGACACAGCCAACATTTCTAGGCAAGTTATCACAGTATTCCAATGTATCTTGGAATACTGTGATAGGTCGTTCCCCACCCCCCCTTGTTGAAATTTTATTTCTATTTTTAATTTTTTTTAAAATTCTTTTACAGAGGTGTATCATCCTGTAACTTGCCTTGTACAATATTCTTCACACTGCTTATTATATATAATCGATTGCAAACACCCAGAGACTAGTTATAGCAATTTACACTCAGTCTATTCTTCTAGTCCATCCCTTAGCATCTGCTGCTGGCCATCATCAGCAGAATAACTCCAGAAAGAAACAGATGTTTGAGCTGACTCAGCATCATAGTTCTGCCATAAAACCTAAATCCAACTGCTAGTCTGGTAACCATTTGAATCACGTAAGTCTGGGGTTTTCCAGTGTGCTTCATCTGATCAAGAGGAATTAGAGGTCAATATTACATGGTATTCAAATAATATTATACCTGCCCTTAAATTACTGATCTGAAAAATATGCTAGGTGAATTAATTGCAGTAATTCTGAGGTAAGGAGCTCTAGAGGAAAATTACTCTTTCTATCCTACAGGAAAACTTAGCTGTGCTCTCTGTGACTTCTTCATGATACTGGAAAGACTTTCATTCAAAATGAGAATGAAATAATGACAAATTTGAAGAAATTAATTGGAATAAATCAGTTCAACCGAAATGTCAGAAAAATCAGAGTATTTTACCCCAGTTCTGATTTTCAGAAAGTTGCTCTGAAGTGGAAAATTTGAAACATTTTTTTCAGCATTTGATTTGAAATACAGTTCCATAGAACATGACACCTTTTCAAAAATGTTCCATTGGAAATAAATTATCATTTTCAGATGGATAAACATACCAGAAGAAAATTCTCAACTTGTCTGTAGGGAGGACAGCACTTGCAGCATACAGCCATAACCAACTAAGAACAGATACAACATCTATTTTTTGAAAACAGCTTTCTAAATTAAATTGTTTAACATTGGCAGCAATTGGAGGTCATAAAAGCTGTTCAAATTAAATTTATTTCCATCAGAAAATAGCAATTTTTAAAAAGCTATTCATAAGAACAGACATGTTTAAAGATTTTATAGATTTTTAAAATTTAAACAGGATAGAATTGCTGAAATATTCTATTTTCACATGACTAAATAAAGACATTTTGTTTAGGGGATCAGGATGACCCCCTAAATGATCAGGACAATCATTTGGAACTTTATGTTAATTTAGAAGATTAAAAATTATAAAAGGTAGAAGCAAATTATTTCTAGCTGACCCTATTTATTTTACTCTTTGTAAGCTCAGGTCAGTGTTCTTTGTGGGAGGATTTGATTTTTTATTCAAAAAAGTAAATTCAAGATCTCAAAAATACTCAAGGTAAAATGTGTTTTTGTCACCCAGCAATAGTAAATAAATTACTACATGGCTTCATAAACAACAGAACTAACAGAGCTTTGTTTCCTATACATTTGTGGCCGGACTCTCTGGCACCTCAGAAGAGCCACGCTCACACTGCAGTCTTTTCTTCTGGGAGCAGGGGGATTAACAGGGTGTCTGTCCTCTACCCAGGCACTCATTTTCTCCTAAACCTACAGAATACCAACAAGTCTAAGCCCACGATCCTTTTCTCAATTTCACTTAAAAGAAGTTGTGATGCTGGGAAGATTTTGGTGAAGAACAGGAGGAGACGCAGAGGCTCCTTCAGCCACAGCCTTTGTGGTCAATGCTGCTATTTACAGTGCCTTTTCCCTGCAGGTTAAACAGCCCGGGTTCATCATGGATTAGGCTGCTAGCATCAGAACAGACCGTGAAAGATCCCCTTCCCCAAAGGCTCTGTTATTTACCAGCAGCCCTAAATCACTTTGCTGTTTCTATCTTCCTTGGTATTCACGGTTAATCTGTGCTCTCCTCAAAGAGCATTACTTTGGAGTTCCGTAAGCGATGCTCCTTGTTTTTTATTGAACGTTAGGCAGCTACAAACTGATTGCATGCTGCTGTGCAGCATCTGCCTGTGAGCTCCTGCCTCCCCCTGCCCCAGAGTGCTCCAAGGTGTCATGGGCAGTGTTTGCTGGGTGGGTTTGGTTTTCACCAGAAGAAATTCAGTCAAGAGGGCAGAAAAGTAACTATATTGCACCAACTGCCTAATCGCAGCAATCCTTGAGACTGCTGTAAATGAAATCAAGCTATTCGAGTTGGATCCTCATCAACAGTCAGTGCAATCACTGGGGACCAGACACTGCCATCTGCATGCTCATTTATTGGGCTTTGGAATTATTTAACTTTTGATTTATGGCAGTGAATTGCATCCTGGCAAACATTGACTATGCAAAACTTTTTGCTCCCTCACCCATTAAAAATCTGGGTCTGATCCATGTGAAAGCTTCCTGCTGAGTTCACTATGTTTTGGATCAGGCCTCCGGGTCTCAGGACTGGCAGATAATATACCATTTCTGTCCCATTTTCTTGCTCAAATTTAGATGCTCAAGTGTTTTCCATCAACATTGTTATGTTTGCTTTTGGGAGAATCTTCGCAGTAGGTCAGGTTACTGTGATATAGAAAGGATGACCCACAATGACATACAAATTTTCCAAAAAATCTTAGCCTGAGGCAGACATCTGCCTTGGAGAATTTCAGCCCAGATGGCTGAAGTTTGTCAAAGATGTAAGCAGTTGAAAATAGAGATCTATAATGGAAAGTGGTGTACAACCTTAATAATAGGAGGGTGCTACCAAGTACCACATAAGATAAGGCTTCGTAACAAGAACCATAAGGGAAGAATTCAGGCAGGATTCTTTCAGATCTGCTTCAGGGTATATGATCTATCTCTTCTTTTCTTTTGCATGAAAGGCCTATCAGAGTTACCTCTTTTTTTTTTTCCTGATCCTTCAGGGATTACCATCACAACCAGGCAGCTCAAAACCCACCTTTCCCTCTCAACTGTATTAAACGAGGTTTATTTGAGAAACCCCAAACCATCCCAGATAGTCAAAAGAAGTCCAGGCTGTGATAGTTTCCCTCTGCATTGAAAAGTCAGCTAGAAAAGCTGTGAGGCCAAGATGTAAGCTGTTGCTTGGTTTCAGATTAAAACCCCATCTTAATGTTTCAGTACAAGAATGCAGGCAAATTTCAGTTCTGTGTGACCTTAAATCCCCAGCACACCACAAAGATTCACATAATAGTTGAAAAACATTTTTTCACTCAGATTAATTCTGAACTTTTGGAGTTCCCATTTCTGCTTTCACCTCATCTGTCAATTCAGTTCTGCTGAGCAGGGTTAGAAGACAGGAGCTGGAATCTTGTTTAAAACCGTGCAAGGAACTGCTGCAATTTACACCTGTGTAAATCCCGTGTAACTCCATTGGCATAAATGGTAGCACCATTTGGCTCAAAGCTTTAGGATTTATTTTGAACTGAACATAGCATGCTCTAAGAACACATATAACAAGCAACACACCTTCTTCACAAGAGATATACTAGCAACTGAAGTCACATTAGCTGTGTTAAGTGTTGACTCACATACAGTTGTGTTGAGAAGAGATACTACAAAAATCAGCAGTGTCCATGCCTGTTTACAAAATACAGAGGGCTAGGATGAAATATATTTTCTGTTTACAAGAAGAATCGACAGTGTACTGAGATAGCTACTTTTCAGAACTCCCAGCTTGTTGTAGCAGCTAGGAAAAGCCACATGATGCCCATTTGCATAAAGCTTTCTGAAAAGCTTTATCTTATGGCATGACTCAATCTTTAAGAAACGAGGAACAAACAACCCACAAACACCTTAGTGCCAAAATATGTTTTTGTTAACAAATGCAGTTGTTGGATTTATTTCAGACATATTCTTGAAACCTCAAAAATGTATCAAACTCACTCATTGTGCAGTAATTTTCAGCTTTTTTTCTTTTTTTTTTTTTTTTGTTAAAGCAGTTCAGTTATGCCCATCACCCTACCCACAAATTATAGGTTTATAACGGAAATTTTGACAGGGCCTTCACTACTTCACTATGGTGGTGCTTGCAGGCACTGTCATGATAAATAATTTACTATCTAATGACTACTGATGTAATCACAGCAGGAGTCATATTCACTAACATCCATCTCTCCATGTTATTCAGGAGGAATAAGATGATAGGGAAATACCAGCCTTCTCTGATCCCATCTTCTTATCTCCCGACCTAAAAATGAGTGTTTAAATTGGTAAAGAGAGAGTTTACCACCACAATTCAATCTCTGTATTTGTTTATGTTGGACGACACTTTTGTTCTGCCTCACATTACTTATATGGATAAAGCTCAGAAGGGTTCTGCTTTACTGCCCTGTTTTCCTTTAGTGTTTCTGCATCTTTTAAATGCTACCAAATGGTTGCTTTTGGCTTCCAGCATTATCACATGTTGTCTATATGTATGGAAATAGTTATGGTAATATGGACGTAAATCATAACTGTAAATACCACATAAAGAAGACTGCCATATAATTATAAAAATACCTAATAGATTTCTTTTTCAAAGACAACACAGCTGTCCCTTCTAACCTTTCATTTGTAGATTCTTTTCTCTTCTGTTTTTATTTATAGGTTGCCGTGCAGTTTGACATAGCACACCATGATTTTTGTTTCCAATTTTGAAAAGAAAAGAAAAAGAAAGAATACTCATTTCATCATAAAGAAGCATTAGTTTACAATTTTGAGAAGAAACTAAGGCCAGCTCTAGAACATCATCTTGGAACCAATCTGCCTCTTAATACATTTCAAAAGAATCTGTCAATGGCTACATACCAAAATTTAAAATTAAACCCTGCCATCGAACTAAAGAAAGGGTCGGCCAAATGGCACACGTCATGTGTTGGGAAAGAAGCCTCATTCTTTGTCTAAGCATCTCAGTGTTACTATGAAAGGAACCACACTAGGTTATTACGCTGACCATGACAAAATAAGATTTGTATACCCTACTCATGGAAAAACAGGTTGGAAAGTGTCATGGGTAAACTTACACTATGTGACATGCCATGCTAATGAAAGGAGTAAAGCCTTACATAGCCCTGATGTTGCCAAAAAGGGGTTTACATATTGTCTGGAAACTGCAACCATGCATTTGATGCCTTTCTAGTTAGTTTTGCAACACTTAAAAGCAGAGCAATACAAGTGTATTTCAACTCTGCTTTATGCTGGACTTTCATGGTGCTTCTTCATATGCAAACTTGTTCTTACCTCTTCCTTGTTACCTTAATCTTGCATATGGAGCCCAGATGGTCACAAAAGAGAGGCTGCAGACAATGCTGCTCATGCCACATGAATGGAAGGCTGTTATCTTTGAATCTTTGAAACATTTTTGCTTCAAAGCTTTTATCTATCGCTAAGCAACCACTTCAGAGCTCTGTGCCTATGCCCTTCTACACAGAAAACCCCACATTTTAACTCAAATAGCAGCAAACCTCTCAAGAGAATGAAGTTCATCTTAGCCATCAGAAATGTACGCTTTTCTCTCTTTAAATTTATAAAAAGAGTAATTATGGCTTTATGCAGAAGAACACACAGCTCTGAATGGGTGAATCACATTCTGATTCTCTTTCGGAGAAAAAAACTAAAACAAATGAACTGGAAAATGTTGGTGAGAAAGATCAGTCTGGGTGTAGAGGTGTACTAATAGTTTATAGATAAAGATTTTTAAGCAGATGAAACATTCAAATCCACACTGCATTTTTATCGGCCTACACCAACTGGCCTTTGTCCAATAATGTGTCATTTTATCAGATGTGTCACTCGGTTGGGATGCTGCCATGACTATACTGGGTGACTGAATGTTAAAATAATTCCTTCAGGGGGAAGAGGCTGATCCCAAAGGTTTTCTAGTTTCAAGGGGGAGATCATTTTTCAGCACCAGCTGGAGCCTGATGTCAGACATGCCCTTGCTCCATTTATTCTCCTCAGAGGTTGAAACCCAGCTTGTCCTTCCTGACTCCAATATTGTTTCACATTTGGGCACACAGCAGCTACTACACAGCGAACTATTAAAGCAGGAGAGCCCATGAGACATGGGAAAATATTGTAGGGGAAGCTGTTTGACAGCAGGATGTGATCGTTTCTATTGTCCCATTAAAATAGAGATATCTGGGAAGCTTAACTTTTGTTTTCACTATGTAAACATAAGTACTTCAGCCTCATGTGCCAAAAAAGATGCAAAATAAAAAAAAAAACAAAAAAAAAAAAACAAAAAAGAAAAACAAATAACCCAAAACCACATGACCAAAACCCTGAACAAACCAACAGAGCAATGTTTGCCCTTTTTTTGCACTGTGTCTACTGTCTTAGCAGGGATAAGAGAATGAAGCCCTGTACACCTAAAGTAATTTTAGTTTGTATTGCCCTGGGTTCCATCGGACTCTGCACCCACCTCACTACAACCTCCTTCCAGGTATCTGTAGAGAGTGATAAGGTCTCCCCTGAGTCTCCTACCCTCAAACAGATCCACACTCCCACTCAAGTTGTTGTCATCTGCAAACTCACAGGGAAGCACTCAATCCCTTCTTCTAGATCATTGCTAAAGGTATTGAACAAGACCAGCTCCAAAACTGAGCCCTGGGGACCACCACTGGTGACGGGCTGTGAGCTGGATTTAACTCTGTTCATGACAACTCTCTGGGCCTGGCTGGCCAGCCAGTTTTCCACCCAGAGAGGAGTCCACCTGTCTGTGCCATGAGCCACCAGCTTCTCTATGAGAATGATGTGGGAGACGGTGTCAAAGGCTTTACTAATTTCCAGGTAGCCTTTTCCTCGTCCACTAGGTGGGTCACCTGATCATGGAACGAGATCAGGATGGTCAAACAGGACCTGCCTTTCCTGAACCCATGCTCTCTGGGCCTGATCCCTCACCTGTGTCAGCAGATAACTGAACAAAAATCACTCATAGCACCATTAACTGCATACACTGGCATCTCTTCTTACACCAAAATACCTCTGCTGTACTCTAAGTAAAGCTTTGAAATAAAAAGCTATCAAATCCACGGCATATGTGCTAAAGCTGGACCAATGCCAGATGCACTAATAACTTTCTGACCTTTCTTGTTCATAAATATGGAGCAGTCAGGAGACCATGAACAACCACTTCCAGAACCATTTACAATACTTTCAATACTTCTCACACAAAACAATCTAGCACAGATATTTTTATTGCTAAATTTTCCAATCTTTTTGTGGGTTTCTCTATACATGCACATTCCAGAAATCTGAATGAAAGCCTTTTTCACTTTGAGTATGTCTGCACAAGGGACCAATCCACTTTAACAGTTAACTCAGATAATTTGTTTTTATCTGTGAAGCATATTCTCTGACACTGCAAGAAAGCTAAAGTCAAATATTGCAGTCAAACACCTTTGACATTGCAGTGTTACATATTTCTAATGTTGTCCTAGCAATTAGATAGTTATTGGGCAAGGGAGAGAGGGATTGTATTTGTTTCATTTCAATTTCTGCTTTTTGGCAAGATGTACAGTTCTTCTTTAAAATAATGAAAAACTTCCCTCCTCTTTCTTTCACAGCTCACTTCCCCAGGAAAAAAAAAAAAAGTGAAAAGAAAATTTGCATGACAGATTTGAGTAAGATAAGGATACAAATAGGCAATGGATATGTTAAATTCAAATGGACTTTTGTCTCAGCTGTTACATCATACCACATACCAAAGCTACTGCACTGCTACTGTCCACAGAAAGCACATTGTTCAAGGGACACTAGTTTTATGGGTAGGTAAGAGAGTTGACCAGAAAATGAGAAACAGATTCCTAGTTTTCAGCAAACTTGTATTTTTGTTATCACATGAGTGGGGAAAAGCTCTTGAGGATGTTTGGAATTGGTCTGTAACAATAGAGCCTCACTGAACTTTGGCCTTTAGGCATACTTCTAAGTAATTTGGATTAATAACAAAGATGAATGTATTCTTGGAGAGAAGACAGTGGGGAAGGGGCAGAATTGATGCAAAGATAACTGCACAGGGGAAAAAAAATCAGTAAACATTAAAGAATTAAAGATTGTTAACTAAGACATCAACTGCTGCTAATTAGCACCAGCTTTTAGCAATGAACTTTTCTGTTTATCTCACTAGTTCTTGGATGACAAACACCTCATCAGTTCCCAGTACTTATCTACAAGATGTGTGATTTGGCTTCAACAGGAAAGTAATCCCTTTTAAAATCAAGACCCAAATCTGTATGGCAGGTAAACGGTTAATGTTGAACAACATGCACATGATACTTCAGCAACTCCCTTAGAAAAATTAGGATATTATTCTTTATTATGGTGCCCTGTAATTCTAAAGTAAATCATGCCAAGATACTATCTTGCACATCTGTATATTAGATATCATTACTCAGAAAAGAGAAAAAAAAAAGCTTTCATGCTTTTACCTTATCCTCCAGCCGGATCAGTCTGGCTCCTACAGTAGAGTATCCTTTGTCTAACCCTTTTTCTAAATAAAGAAGAATAAAAATGGGAAATTCATTAGGTGGATAATACACTTAAACTAGGAATTATAACCATAGTATTTAAAGTAAAAAATAAGCTGGTAATAGCAGGGTAGTATAAATAACATGAACATAACAAGAAAGAATTTTTTCATGGTGTACAGAAGTGAAAGAGGATAGCTGGAAAGAATGGAATTAGTTTGTCTAAATGATAAGTTTAAGTTAGTCCGAAGGGCAACCGGGACCTTGGTAGAAGTAGTCTGTGGACATGGACTGTAGCTAGTGCCTGAGGTAACATAATTCCATGTTTAATCATCTTATTTAACAGCACATTGTTAGATGGAATAGCCATACTTCCAATTTTGAATATCACTGAGATGAGCAATGTACACCTTCTATACATAAAGAAACCAGAATAGTTTTCAACTAAGCTTGGAGATGTAGGAGGCAGCGCTCTCCAGGGGTTCAAGGGCTGGAGTGGCAGAGATTTATCTCCTCTTTGCAAATCAGTGACACGGGTAAAAACCACTTGCATCTCCATTCTCATTTTCCCTTCATGAGACATGGCCCAGCTATGCAGTTTGTTTCACTTGCACACTGCACATGGTAAGGTTGAGCCAAGACTGAAACTGTGTAGAGCAGGGTCTATTCTTTGTGTTTACATGGCCGGTCACAAACGAATGCCATAGTTTTAAGGTGTTATTTCACAGGGAATGAAGTACAATAAAACTTATATTTTGAGCTTGGAGAAAATATTCACAAGGAAAAAAAATCAGATCCCAATACCAAAGTAACATAGGAGCATATATCAATGAACACATTTTTCTTTACTAAACTGTATTTCCAAATCAAGGCTAGAGCAATTGCTCCTTGTTTGTCCCATGAATTATTCCACTGCTATGAGTGGCTGAGCTTTCTTTTTCAAACCTATTTAAGTCCATTTTGCTTAGGGTATGAGTGCAATGTGAAGGGCTTACTGGAAGGCAAGCTGAGATGTGAATTTACAGTTCATCAGCATCCACCATAACTGCCTGTATGTGTACTCATCCCTCAGGGAACTCACATTCTTGCACTTCTCAGTGAATGGTACTTAGTTTATCATTCCCATTACCAGTGTATACATTTACTAATGTGGTATGTTTAGTGATATATTTGAAGCAAAGTTCCACTCCAGGTAACTTGTACTACAATGCACCACAGACTTAGAGGAAGACTTTAGCAAAAAACAATGCTGACAAGAGTACTCTTTTTGCCTTCCTTCTCCTCTACAGACCACCTAGAATAATAAAAAGGTCATGGACCCTTGGCAGCTCTGAACAGGTATTAGAAAGAAGTGTTTCATCAGAGAAGCTGCAGGAGTAAATACCATAAGGAGAGAAAATTCAGAGATTGTTCAAGGATACTGCATGGGGACAGAAAATAAATGATATAGCTTGGATCATACATGTCCACTGTTCAACAGTCATTAGTTCACAGCCACAGAAACCTCTTAAAAATTGGCTGAGGCTCATGTTTATCTGTGTATTCATCTCTGCCTTAAATTAAATAATTGAATCTGCAGCCTACTTTCTACTTTAGTCTACTTTACTACTTTAGTTAGTAAATCTGTAGACATTTACCATCTTTCAAAGCACATACCAGAAAAAAACCATGCCTTCAAGGATATCTCATTTGTGTTGTGGTTTGAACAGCAGTAGACAGGTAGTGTTTATGTGTAGGTTAAAACCAAAAAGCCCCCCCCCCAGATCTGCAGAAATATTCCAATAAGCTTGCCCTTTTCTTTCTTCAAAACAAAAAATAAAAGTAAAATTTCCTCACCAGCTCTAGTTACATCCTTTGTATCACCTACATATCACCAAGACATCACAAGAAGGGTGATGGTAAGAAGGGTGGGCAGAAGTTCAGATAAGATTGCTCTGGTACATTGGATCTTTATCTCATGTTTATGGTTTCTCAAGTCTTTTCAAGATATAGGAATTTAGACTTCATACATGAGATTATTGCATAGCTGAAAAGATTGCATGGCTAGCTATACATCTGGAATGTCTTCATTTTTACTTTCTGTACTTTGTAATTCAAAATAACTTTCCTTTAGTATTGAATCTTGTCCATTCTTTGTGTTGGTCTGCAGTAAAACAGATAGACCAGCTAAGAAACTAGTATCTGTGTGCCTATATGTGAAAGGCACAGACATAAAGGAAACATGCATGATCATCATGAAATGAGGCACAATTATTTATAACTGGATGAAAATACAACAAATTTTAGCTCAGAAGAAAAAACTAATCTTGAAATAAGCTTGCATCACATGGTTGTTAAATACAAATCCATCATTTTATATACCTAGACCTGAATCAAACAGCCTAGTATATGAGCGAAAGGTATTATATAAAAAGATAAAAATTAAAATAAGAGTATTTATTGTGCTTTAAAAATATTGAGACAAAATTCCTCTTTAATTGCTGGGAAGGAAATAGAATCAGAAAGCTTAAGTGGCATCTAATGGGAAAAAAAAAGCAGTAGAACTGTCAAAATTTTACAAGACAGCATATTTCTTCAGGGATTCCCACCTGTGTTATGCACACCCAAGAGGTTCAGATGAACTGCAGATAAACATCAGCCTTTTGTGTGATTTTCTGAACCCAACCCCTGGATTGTTTATTTTATCGTGGCATTATTATTGACATTTGCACCTGTAAAGCTATAGTAATCTTAAAAATTGCATTCAAAACCAACTAACTTCATCACGTGTAGTGAAGGTCAAGTATTACACTCTTCTTATTTATATCATTATGTGTCTGCTTTGTTAATTCAATAAATTTTATTAACATGTGCTTTGCATTTACATCGACATTTCCAACTGTTAAGGGTTTTGTTTACTATTACAGGTATCTTTGTTACATCTTACAAAACTGCATTACCTGGAACACTGAGATGGGCTTTCAGTGAAGCTACAACACAGTCTTCTGGCTATACTCAGAAAAATGGGATTTGAGTCTTTGGAAAATGTATTCATTACCTTAATGGTTTTAAATCCATCCCTAATGCTAGGAATTTCATAGAAAGCTAGTAAATGCCAAGACCAAACCAAACAAAAATGGAGGGCTCCTCACAATATGTTCATGTGAAACTGAAATCATAAAAATTCTCGCCACAAAATATTGCAGATGTTAAAAGTTTACAGGGGAAACTTTGTTGAGGACAAACCAGCTGAGGCTGCTAAGTACACAGAAGCTATGTCAGGAAGTGTCTGATCTGCAAAGAGCTGAAAGCTTACAGGAAGGTTAGAGGCTTATGCTGCCCTTTCTTTACACATTTCCCAAAGCACCTTGCTTTTGGCTCTGTTGGAGTCAGGACTGGTCTGACCCAGCATGGCTTTTATTCTGTTCTTGTATCCTTATCTTGTTTTAACACAGCTTTAAGTGCTTTTTATCTTTGAGAAACTAACTTGAAAAATAATGATAAATGCTTCCAGTGAATTCAGATTCTGGATCTTTCATGACATTATTCACTTTTTAAAGGTAGTAATACTATAGACACACTGCAATTACTTCATAGAATGTTATCAAAGATGACAACAGGATTTGAGTAACAGCCTGATCCAAAACTCACTGAAGTAACTGGAAAGACTCCCATTCATTTCAACAGCTTTGGAATCAGACCTTAAGATTTGTTGAATGGAAGTCTAATAAAATAGGGGAGGGTGGGGGGAAAGAAGCTGGAAAGGAAAATTCTTCTCATGTTTTTTTCTCCTTGGTGGTTTAATTTTCTCTGCATTGTCATTTCTCTTTTGCTTGCCAACAATACAAAAATAACACAGTCTGGAGGAAACACCCATAGTTATTACAAATGAGGTTTTTAGCAATGCCTTTGAAAGGAAAAAATGTCATACTGAAAACACACTTTCACTGTAGAATAAGCCATCCATTCTGAGGAAAACTCAGGAAGAAGTGTTTTTCCAGAGGAGGAGGACAGTGCAAGAGCCTGTTTCCACCCAAACCAGACCAATACTATAACCACTCATCACTCTTTATCACTTGATTACTGGTAGGTTGGATAATACTGGGACTATTCATAAACTAACCCTAGTTTTAGTTCTGCAGACCATTTACCTGGAATCACTTATCTTATTTTTGGATTTGTGAAGGGTTTAGATAAAATAACTACTAGATCAAAGAACATATGGTTTTGGTCTAGCAAACCTATAACTTAGCTTACCAGGTTTTGCATCCCTAACAATCATTTTACCTTTCCCAGACAGTATTTTTTTGGTCCAATTGAGGGCAGACCCATCTGTCTTTGCAAGACTTATGACTGTGTAGAGTTGGCATGCTGTGGAGGCACCATGCTTTTGCATCTAAGAGAATTATCTCAAAGATCTATTCAGTAGTAGTGTTGAAAGAAAAGACTAACAAGGGAAGCCAGCTGCATGGACACAGATGCCATTATCTCCTGATCACAGATTATAGCTTTCCCAAATAACTTTGAAGTCCTGTGATACTCTCCACAGTAAGACTATCCATCATTAATTCTGAAGATGAGTCTAACACATCTTACTTCTGGAAGCCAGTGGGGTTTTTTCATATATTAATTCAATTCAAGAATTTTTGATAAAAGGTGACAATGAGTCATAAAAAAAATACATATGGTGGATTTTGAATTTAACTTTTTTTCCTCCTTAATTACCTGGGGCTGTATTTGCAGGCTCTTTTTCCAGGACATGGCTGGCACAACCAACCTCAGGCCTACGGGTAGATCACTCAAATAATTTCTGTTGTCCAATGTTGTAGTTCAGGCTTTGCATACGAGTTGCCCAGGACTGAATCAATTATGGACACAACCCCATAGCTCTTCCTCAGTACTTCAGAGTGTTTTCAACACCTGAACACTTCTTTAAATCCAGAGAGTCAACTCAGATCTTCCCAATGGTTGCTATGACCCTTTGACCCAAGCTTTGGTCACATTAAACTTCTTAAACATCTTCAGCTTTCCAAAATTCTCAGAATTGGCTTCTTAATTTTCATAATTAGCTTCTGTGCAGCCAAGACTTCTGATTATTCCTTACTCTTGAAACAAGAAGGTGTTTCATAAAAAGTGCCTCTAGCACTAGTCTTTTTCGAGCACAAATTACAGTTCAAATTTGTTAATGTTACATTTGAAATAAAATAATACATTCCTGGAGGTAAGCAAAGTTTTTCCATAAATTTAGCTTGTACATTGTGGAATGAATTCCCAAGCATAAATATTTATAGACGTATTCAAGATGATGGATTATTTTCCTGCAACTCAAAAGCATCTCAGCTATAGGGAAAGAGGATTGTATTACGGAGTCTTCTGCAGCAATCAGATGTTAAAAATGTGTTTTGAGAGATGCCCCTCATTCTGATAGTATAAGCCATTTTAACCACTGATAATAGATCATTTTTTAATGTCACTGAAGTAACTTTTGACACCCTCAGTTACACTTATTCCTGTGAGTGCTCAAAGTCACTTGGGGATATGGGACTTCTGTTCTTAAGTCACTTTTGAGCTTGCAGGGATAGACAATAAGATGGGCCTTCAGAAAATGTAAGTACAATCTCTTTCAGTAAAAGATAAACACTACTGTTAGTCCTTCCCATAAAAGCACTCAGGACTCTGATTTCTATGATTCCCACCACAGAGTTTTCCAGGAATCTCACTGCTGTGCAGGGCCAGGGACATCCCTCCTGATCATACATTTTCAGTTGAAATGTCTTTTTGCCCAGTTCACACTTGTTCATCTTGTACTGTTCTTTCCCTTACAAGTTTCTTTGGCCTCACAGGTAATTCTTACCCTTGCATTAATTAACAGACAACCTCTTCAAGCCCTTTGTTTTCCCTTTCTGTTTCCCACTAATAGTTTCCCTTCTCCTGAGTCATCCAAGTATTTCTTCCCTATTTTTGTTGCAGTTTGTCTTTCCTGAAGATGGGCAGCATTTTTCCACCACATACCACATAATGCTTACCTGAGTCACGTGCAAAGACATGTACACTTCCCTGCATGTCTTGAAAATGTCTCTCCTGATCCTAGGATCAGACTATTTTTTCCATGGATATATCACAGCATCTTCTTATATTCATTTGGATTTTTCTTACAATTAATTAGCAGACTGGACCTTTGTTTTTCTCAGATATGTCAGACTGTTCACCACCATTAGCATGTAGGAGATTTTTTTTTATGTTTCCCTGTGCCTGATCTTGTATTTTTTTAATGACTGAATTTCATACTACTTTTATGACACCAGCTCTCAAGGCTACTGCAGTTCTTCCTGAATGATATCCTTGAGCTTCCTCTGAATTTTCCAAAACTGAAACCCATCGGCTTTTCAGAAAGAAAGAAATCTTTTTGAGTGCAATCAACACATATTCTAACTCCAGCACAAAAAATTTAGAAAGTATTTTTGTGAAAAAAATTCAAAAAATATGTTTCCAACTCATTCTGCACTGATACACATTTTTAACATTTATTCTTATTTTCCATTTACTCCACTAGCACCTGAATGCAAGTTATTTATCTTTCCACAGTCATTCTAGGGCTAACAGAATTATATATTCATGCATAATTGGCTGGATTATAAGTCCATATTACTGTAGCCATGGGTATTTTCACAAAACTATGAAGCTAATAATTTTTCATAAAATACAGTCACTATACCTGGGAGGAAAAGGCCTGGCTTTCCCAATGAATGGTCCAATCTGAAAAGCAAACAGAGAATTACCAGCGGTGCAATTACCAGGAAACTTAAATTCTGTTGCTAGGAAAATCATAGGAGTGTAATTTGCATGAACATTTACAGTAGCATTAAATCAGAAACAAAGCAAGAAAACCATGAGACTAGTACAATTTTCTGCAGATACAGTTAGCAGTTTAGCTATTTTTCCAAGATCAAACCATATTATCATTGCTATTTCTGTGAGTAGCAATATTTTGTTTCTTAGACTTTCATGTTGTAAATAAAATATAGTTCTCCTGTGTCGTTTGTAATCTAATAAGAACATGGTTTCTTAATAACATTTGTAACTATTCCTTGAATCTCATGCAGGTGGATTTAATATCTATATATGTTGACACAGTAGATTCCATTCAATAGGTTGGGGGGTTTTGTTTGTTTGTTTGTTTTGTTTTTTGTTTTTCATTTAAGGGCCAGAGGAGTTCAGTCTTGTGCTGCAGTCCACGGTGTTAATTTGTAAAGAGAAAAGCACTTTGTGCTGAAACAGGAGAGAATAGTTTTGTGGCAAAATATCTCAGCTGCAATCCCCAAACTTGGAGAAAGTATGTGGATGGAGGAATGTGGGAAGGGAAAAATTCCAGATAGAGAAAGAAGCATAAATGAATCAGACTTCTCTCAATCGTGGAGAATCACAGAGAGGGGACAGGAAAGTAAATCATTATTTGAAAAGTTTTCCTTTTCCAAGAAGAGGGTAGAAAAGATCACTTCATACCATAAACTTCACAGCATGCATCTTAATTTCTTTTAATTTCACTTGGAGAAGGAGTAGAGTAGGATAAAGTAGAACTGTAAACTTGGTCATAAAAAGGGTTAAAAATGACTCCAAGTTAAATCCTCCAGATATTGTGCTCCCTGTTGTGCTTGCAATTTTGGACAATTACTGTTCATTAAGTACACATCTCTCCTAAAGCCAGCTGGCACCAGAGAAATCAAATATTTCATGAGGTAGACAGGGCCTACCTTCTTTGAAGTTCTTTTATCCGAACCATCATATTGAGGTGTCCTTGTGAGTACTGTTCAATCACATCACGTACATCATATGGCTTCCGAGCTTGCTGTGAAAGGAGTCATACATAAGATTGAAAGGTTAAGTATAATTTAAATTGTTTTTTATTTCAGACAGGCCTTCGTTATATTTTTATCTTCTCGAGGTTTTTTCCTTGCCATTTTGCAATGTTTGTTGCAATGAATAAAAAATATGTAGGCATTGTAGGAGTGCATATTTATTGTGGAGATGGAGCCAAATGCTTCCCATTACTGTCAGCTAGAGTCATGTCTTTATGTTACTTCATACTGAGCAAAATATTAGACTGTCACAGTGTGTACTTAAAAAACACAAACCCAAGATATATCATTTATCTAAGACTATCGTGTGCAATATTTCTTGGTGATATCTCCAAACCCATATGTTAATCATAATGTCAGAGGACCAAACCACAGAGATAGGTCCAATTCATAATACTTGGACTCTGAAGCAGATGCCTTTAAAGACTAAAGATGTCTGGTGACAGAAATACTATCACTCAAGTAACTGGGAGGACAGATGCTTTGCCTAAGTCTGAAGACTGCTGCACATAGCTTTTGTTTGAGTGTCTCTGTCTTTTAAGATACCTGTGAGGTCAGAAAAAAAGGTGCAATTCAAATAAAATAAAAAGGACAGATAAAAATATGCAAGAGAGTTAAAAACCTGCCATCTGCCCAGCTTTATTCCCATTCCAATGAGAATCCCAATGCTTCTGCCAAGCTCCTTCCTATAACTCATAAGGCAGAATTCTGAAACAAGTCTAGAGAATTTGCATAAAGTGATGTGATTATAAAAAGTGCAGCACAGCAAATTATTACCAAGTACAATCACTAAGTGTGTGCTGGAATAATCACAAATGATGTTCTTTCCAAAATACCAATGTTTTCAGAGCCATACCTAACCCTATGGGAAATGTGGGGCAAGATGTCTCCTCTTTGGCTCTGTCTCAAGAGAAAAAAAAAAAAGAAAAAGAAAGGTAAACTGCAAATCTAGTAATTGGAAATTACTGAAAACAGCTCATTAGTCATCTTGTTGTCTGTTTCCACTCTGTCACAGCTTCAGCCAGAGCCATTAGCATGCACCACTGCACACATGCATTGAACACCTACAGTATGTGCTGGAGTCATGCTTGGAAGGCAGCCACAGGATCCTAGAAATTTCAAATTAAAGCATGGAACTGGAATGGAAACAAATTCTGTGAAATGAATGAAGAAGAAAAAGCTCTGCATGATAAAATGCCTTCCTTGTGCTCATCCATCAGTGCTTACCTGCACTATTACTTTCAGAAGAGTTCATGGCTTTGCTAGCACGAGTGTACATTTGTGAGAAGAGAGATTTTGTGGGGGTGGGAGGTTTCAGCTTTTAGTTTATTGCCCTTTTTTTTTTTTTTTTGGCCTTCTGCAGCTTCACACTTTGCAGACGCTGACACATCACTATTTCTGGCCAGAAAAGCAGCCTATTGTCTTCACCCACAGAAGCAGTGCCAGGATCACTCTTTAGATTGACTAGCAGGGGTGCTTTGAGAGCATTTTGGCTAAATCCGCTGTCCTTTCCTTTGGACACTCTCTAAACACGATGCATGGTGCAGAGCCTAAATGTGTTGGAGATTTTTCTCTGCCTCCCTCCCCTCTCCCCCACGGGCTACTATGTGCATAATTAATTCTACTCACTCCCAGTGACATTTCTTTTCTCTTTCCAAAGAAGTCCTCTATCTGTCATCCCTTTTACCAAATCATCAGTTCTGAATCCTATCGTTGCAAAGTACAGTACACTGCAGTCTGCCTGAGTCCTCTCTAAAGCATGGTAAAAATATCCTTCCAACTTTCACCATTGTTCTCTCCTCTTTTCCCATAAAGCTTTAGATCTGAGCATTTTATGTCCTGCCAAACTTAGACATCTCTTGTCATGTTTTTATTAGGAACTGCTAGTACAATACAACTTAAGGCAGGAGGTAATGGGCTTCTAGGGAGATTTGGCAAATGCATAACTTAAAAAGAACCTCTTTAATTTTCATTCTGTCTATTCTGTCCATAATCCAAAATCCTGGCCATTTGGGCTCAGTATTCTACACCCAGCGTGCTCAGAGTTCCTAATGCAAACCTCAAAATAATACTATCCAGCTTTGAACTTCCAACCTCTAAGTAGCATGGGACTCCTATAAGCTATATTTCACAGCTCCAAGAACAAAAATAAAGGAAGATAATTCCTTCTTCTTCTTTATCACTAACACCAATTCACAGAATCCTCTCCATAGACTGATCAAATTCAGGTTTTAAAGTTTGGCATGACTGCTGTTGGCTGACAGCTCCAGAACATTAGGTCTCTGGTGGTTTGAAATATTCTAATTGTAATCCTAACTCATTTATATACTGATTTCATTTTCCAGGGATGGTGTCTTTAGAAGGGTTTGTGGTTTTTTCCTTGTTTGCTGTTGTTTGGTTTGGGGTTGGTTTTTTTTTGTTTTGTTTTGTTCTTTTAATTTCCTACACTGTTTGTCTCTCTGCTGCTTTTACATTATAATCTTGCTCTCCTGTTGTTTGTTGATTGAAGCAAACTGATTTCTCCTAGATTTCTTTAATGAGGTAAGGTCACCTGAAGATACGTTTTTGCATGAGCTTGGGAAAGGTCTGTACAATACTGTCTGCCCTAATTCGGTTCTCTGAGTGCTGTAAGCTTATCTCAGACTTCTATCCCTTGCAATTAAATGCTCATCTCTAATCAAACTTACTTGCAAATTAAGTTCATGCTTTATCTTTTTAAGACCTCTTCAAAAGGATTATGGAAGTTGATTAACTTGCTGTAGACTCTCTTGGACAAAATATTACAAACCTTCAGATGGAAATAACAGGGGCTTTGAAAATCAGGCCAGAAGTTAATTATTCATTTCCATGGCATCACTGCTGCAGTGGTGATGGGAATGATGATACCACAGCCACATTCCAAACAAGTTTTACCATAATGGGCCATAGAATAAGACAACAGTTTTTCTGATGTAGCACATTGAGTATTTTGTAACCTGACTGATAAATCTAAGATTTCATAGAGACAGAGAATTTCCAGAGGGCAGATGCTCCACAATTTTATAAAATAGTGACGTTCATCAACATCTCTGTGATGTTCCATTCTGGAAAACAAATTTGGAAATGTGGACCACAAATGTGAAAGCAACTTCACACAGCATAATATTCATAAGTAAAGTCTATCGATCTGTCAGCCATATCAGCCATAAACAGCACACAATTAATTGTACATTCTCTTAATCAGTTGTTAGATGATCAGCAGAGACAGTATTTTAGCAGATAGTTGAACAATCTTTCTTCATTTCTTCTGGCAGACAGGTAAGTAGAGTAAACCAAACTAACAGCACCCCAACAGAACAAACATAGTAAAAAAGAGAAGTGAAAAAGAACTATGCTGACTCCACAAATGAAGAAGGTTTTTTATATTGTACAATACCCATAGATAGTTGATAGTTTTGCCCACACAATGAAAACATCAACATTGGGCAAGTATGAGGCTGAGAGCCTAAACAAAACTTTTGGCTTATTACAACTGCACGCACAAAGACAAGCTCACTTATGGCACTTTCAATATCATAGACTTAAGCTTATAAATTGTAGGCATAGTTAATGGTGCTGCTTACCTGAAATTTTCTTCTGGCTACAAAATACTGCATCTTCCTGATGACTTTTACAGCTGTTCGATGTGCTTCAGTTAATCTGCCAAGAAAGACAAACACAGACATACATCAGTGAGGGGAAAAAAAGAGAAAAAAAAATCTTAAAGGAAGATGTTGACTCTAATCACTAAAATCTACAAATATGTTTTATATCTACAATGCAAAATTGTATCATAACACAGTGTGTGTGCATATGTATTTTGTTCTGTTGCTTCACCCTCTTGTATATTGTGGTTCTAAGTATAAAAAACTGATAAGTGAGACAATGAAAGCAGGTGTACAAAGATAATACATGTGGAGGGGATTAGACAGGATTACTGTCAATGCTTACAACTGGCATCAGTATGAAGAATGTGAAATGTTTTTAGAACCATGACTGCATTCCTTATTTGGCATTTATTGAGTGTTTGCCCATGAGCATTATTGCTGAGAAATGAAGTCCTTTAAAAAGTACTTTGAATTGTCTAGGAAAGAAAGAAAAATTGAAGTATCGCATCTAAAAAAAATTAGCACAACATACCCTCTCAACACACACATTTGTGTGTGCGTGTGGCTGTCAGTATTGCTATTCAAACACAGAACTGGGCATATTATAACTTAGCAATATCACTTAACCCAGAGGATACTGTATTTGCAGAACATTAATTGTGCCACTTGGCTGGCAATTGATTACCACACCCTCTTATTTATGGCACGTTTTGGAGAGGTGGAGGGGAAGCAGGAATACAGCGATTATAAGAACAAGTATTTTATTTAAAGACTGACGCCTTCCCTATGGACTCTTCCATTCATTGAAAATGAGTGAACTAAAGAAAACACATTTTCTTTCCAAGGAAGCAGCATTGTTAGGAAATCTATGTTCTATTCAGACATCATCTCTGACATGTGATGATAACCCTAGGAAAGCTTGCCAGCCAGTTTCTCAAGTCTCCTGAAAACACAATCTGCTGCCTCTTCTCAGTGTAACTGGCTGGGGGAAAGAAAGTACTGGCTAGGCCACCTACTTGGATGACACAGTTTAGAGATGAAGTCTTTAAAAAGTGGAAAGATTACAGTGTATTATTTAAAGTGAAGTAAATAAAAGCTAAATAAACAGGGATTGTATTTAAGAACTAACAGATTTTCATTTTTATAATTTCTCTTTGATAATATTAGCGCTTCTCATTGGATGAGATACCACAGCCATAGGAACATGGTTTTAAAAATAAGCTTTCAGTAGCTTTTCCTTGTTTGTTTCTTTTTTTTTTTCTTCTATTTCAATTTTGATATTAAATACATGCACAAATATGTCTATACTACATATATCCTTACATTTCATCTACCTGTGTATACTCATTCACATATCCATATATAGATATTCACACATGCAAACATACCGAAGACAATGCAGGGTAAGCATGATTCAAGAACTACGCATTGTTTTATACCATCAACATCATTGCAAAGTATAAATCTTTGCATTTGTGTAAGCTCATCAAAGGAATTTCAGAAGTGTCACTGACAGACTACCAGTAGTTTAGCCTAAAGGACCTTTTATTATGGTGGAAGAAAAGCTCTCAGCTTGACAGCCAGGGCCCCAGCTGAGCTCCTGTGGCTGGTGACTAGAAAGGAAGCAACATTCTGCTTGTAAATAGCACATACTTCATAGAGAAATCTTTGCCTGTCAGCCCATACAAGTAATATATATATATATATCTAATTTTATGACCAGAAAAGAATCTCAATTTAAAGCTTAGGGTTTAGCTTATGTCCTTTGTGTACCAGTTAAGATAAAAGCTTGAAATTATTCCCTGTCTCTAAATGATGTGAGACTTCATATACACTTAAGAGGGATTTTTTTTTTTTAGGATAATCCATATGAGATGATTCATGCATTGTTTAAACTGCCTCCAATATATAAGCTTAAAGAAGTCAGAGATGGAAACAAACGAGGGCAGTAATTCCCTCCCAATTCCCCTCATTCAGTAGAAATCAGTGCTACAGAACATTTTCCAATGTGTTATCAAGTTTAAGTGTCCAAAACTATGAGGCTGAGTCCTGGAACTCGATGCATGGTTGAACAGGCCTCATTCTTAAAGAGAAAGTTATTTATTTGTGAAATACACCAAGGAAAATCACCCAGCTAAAATTCCCAAGCACTTTATATTGGCCTGCTCCAACTGGCAAAATTCACAGCAATCTCACGGAGGGTAAATTTTGAAAAAGGAGTAAGTTACTGTTCAGTAAGTTACTGGTGGCCACTAGTATTAAACTGAGAGACAGAATGATATGAAACCTGGCTCTAGCAGATAAAAGACAGCATGAAAAGGTGCAAATCCACAGACTGAGATATATGGATGTGTTAACTGCCTCAGAAAGTCCATAAGGAGCTCTAGATGATGGAGAAGAGCTCTAGATGAACTCTTTGCATAGTAAGCAGAGCTGTCCTCCTGATGGGGGGCTGTGGCAGTGTGGCTGACTGTCACCCCATATGTTTCTGGAGATTGTAGCTGATTTTCATAGTTTCCTAGCACTGATGTCCAGAATTGATAATTACAGCTATTACTGGCCAGGTTACAGTTATCTCTGTATTTAGCCCAATACATTTATCCTGCTAAAGCCTGTATTGCAGTCCAAAAGCCTGGCATAGGCAAAACCCTTTCAGCCTTAAGGGTGTCAGTCTGTTACATGCCAGAAGCACACAACAGGAGAGAACAGAAGGTGAGAGATGCTTTAGGTCATACTTTAGCAATGTTCAGTAGACACACAACATTGCCTGCAGGGAATCTTCTAGATATTTTGATATGTGCAGGTCATGAAACAACAACCCGGGGGGTTGTGGTGGACACCACACTTGCACGCTCTTTTCCGTGTGGCATTTTTTACTGACAGAAAAAAGAAATAGATCTTCACCATGGAGGTGAAGCTTTAACTGCTTTCACACCTCTAGCTCCCAAATGAAGTCAGTGGGACCTGAGCATTTGCTCAAAGAGGAATATGGGGGTGTGACCACACCTCCACCCCTATGAAAGCAGCCAAGATCTCCTGCCACTGTGCAGCAGCAGGCAGTGGCACACTCACACTATGAGATGCTTTCCAGTACATTACAATATATTTTTTAATTGTTTAAAAGCTTTACCTATAACACTAACCATAAATCCTAGCCCTCATAACAAGGTGGTCCGGTGTGATGTGGGTTGTTGTTACTGGATGAGTTAGGTTTCGTGTATGTTTTGGTCAAAATAATATGATTAGATTTTTATTGACTGATAGTGGCATACTCTCCCATCTTTTAACCTAAACAACAGATTGGAATATATTAAAACCTGGCCCCAACGGACTGTGAAGAAGAACAAAATGATGTGAACAGAAGTGATCAGAGATTTAGAAATTTATGAGCACATAAAAAAATAATTATGGCAACTTGCAACTACTGTAACTATAATGATACCCTGAAATGTCTGTTGAAATAGCATATACTAGGATCCATAAATGATACTGACATCATCTATAACTATGTCATCAAGGAGGACTCAAGCCTTGGACCTGTTTACAAGATAGTATATGTTCCTTACCTTACTGTTAAGTGATTGCTTGACAGGATGCTCAATTTCAAAGCAGTCAAACCTACCCTTAATTACTGTGAGATTTTCCTAGTTTGGCTTGTGGGCTCCTGGGCTGTCATATCACTGTGTTAGGGCAAGGAAAAAAGGGAACGGGTAGAGAAGGCTCAGAACATGTATGTTAACTAACAAGCAGTCCCTGCCCTGATCCGATGTTGAATAACTCTCTGGCAACTCTTCTAGTGGGTGAGGGGTAGAGGGGCCCCTCTTTGCTGGCTGACTTGGCCTTCCTTCTCCTCTGCAGGTTTTGAGCATGTCTATATGTCTGCAGAGCCTGGTGGGATGGCTGGGTGCCAAGAAGGCACTGCAGACCCAGATTTGTTCCTCTGCTAGTGGCTCAGAAAGCACTGCGAAAAGTCACCATTTTTAGCTTAAAATACTTTCATGCATTTAAGACTTTTTTAACTAAAGAAAGACAATAGCCTAAGCCAAAGAAATCAAACCTTTTCGGTTGAAAATAATTGAACCAGAGGAGGAAAGAGAGATGATCAAATCCAAAGCAACTATGAAAACTATCCAGATGGGTTTATTTTTTATTATTTTATTTTAATTTTCTATACCACTCTGTTAAAGATTTGTGTTGGCCAGTTCACTCCTACTCATTTTCTTCTTTTGTATGGAGTGCGTTAACTTTCAGTCAGGGAGTATCTTAAGTGAAAAGCAGTTACGGAAACAGACCCTAAATCCAGGCAAAGTTACAACTGTTCTGGGCCGTACTGAGGTGCACCTCAAGTCTCCATACAAGACTGTTATCAGTGTGATGCACCTTTCAGTCTGGAAGCATTTTTTAATCATTAGACTTCACTGCAATGTAGAGAAAAGGGGAAGGATTTTATTCAGGCTAGATACAGATAGTGGAACAAGCATTCCAGGCTGTTTTTCCTGCTGTTTATTCAGGTGTCATGAATTGGAATTATTCAGTTTAACAAAACTACTTTGATCATGAACTATGCAAAATAAAGTCCACTTCAGCAAAGTCAATTACAGCTCTCTATCCCAATTTGCAAAACTAGATTGAGGATACATGCTTCCAGTATTTGGATTACTGCTAAATTTCATTCATTTGTTACATTTTGCTTAGCATGAAAACACATATAAAGTCACACTACTGTGTTACTGATCATTGGATAATGTTGTAACTCCTGCCCAGAGTAACACACAGCATCATCTATTCTGGAGTTGTTCGCTTGACTTTAGTTTCTAAGCCAACAAAAACAGTGACCAAGTCAGTGATGGCAACTGACATGCAAAGAAGTTATTTGAGAAGCTCAACCCTCCGCCTATTTGTTTTCCCATCACATTTGATTAAGAATGTTCATTTTCTAGCTTTGTTTCCCGAAAAGAACTTTGTTTTTCAGTCGTAACTGTAATTTTTCTCATGTACAATTATCTCAAATGGTCTGATACTTTATTAGGCAAATATAATGCAAGCCTTATTTGTACTGAAAGCATTAGCAAAATCAATACAAAACAGGAAATGTTTGCATCACGGTGTATCATTTTGTCTGCAGAAATCACAGGCTGCTCACTTTTGGAGGTGAGATTTTTCATTGAACTGTAGATTCTACTGCTGCTGAAGGGCCATATTTAGCACCTATATTTCAATGGACCTAAGCTGTCTAATTAGCTCATCATATGGCTAGCCAATAAGTTGTTGGGGGAGAAGAAAGGTGGAAAAACAGAAATCACAAAGGACATAAAATTAGAGAGTTTTTTACAGCCAGGTGCAGCAGTTAGTCCATATGCAGTCACATGCACTACCTGGACCTTCTGTTAATGGATATAAATTGAGAGAGATGGTTCTCATCACAAGAATAGTAAAGGAAAGAAGCTTATATAATGTGTTTTAAATACTGAGGGAAGTTACAATGTCCAAATAAAAAAAAAATAATATTCCTATCAATAAATGAAAACAAAATCAGTATTGCCTTCAGGTAAGCAAAGATAGACATAATGCCTCAAGCCTTCTAAGCCACTGAAGTTAAGAGAAGGTTTCAGCTTGAATCTGACATGCAAACACCTGGAAATGTCAGACAGTGATTCTGATTCCAGAGCTCACTCCAAGCCAGGAGTAGCAGAGAAGTACAACATAACTATAACAGAAGAGGTTTCCAGTCTTGTAACATTTCATCAGTGTCTTGTGAAGAACAAATACATCTGCAGAATTTCCTACCTCATCTCTATTCTAACCATATCCTTATCTGAACCTTTTCTTGTCAAGCTTATGTTTAGCTCAAAACTATAAATAAATTCTGACTGGCTTCTCTCAAAACAGAGCAGCCTGGAGGCCTATTTGCCTTCCCCAAGCTGTTGACAGACTTAATTTATGAAGAAATGATGTAGATTATGCATATTCTTCCTCATCAGGTACAGTCCCAGGCAAAGCGGGAAGAGGTACAGAAGTGACATGTCTGTGAGTGGCTGCATTCTGGCATCTGGTTATTTTGCTGAAGATTTTGTGGCATTTATTATCTCCATCCATCACCGTAAACACTGCTGCCTCTCTGAATTCATTCCGGAATGCAATTGCTTCTGCTTCTACTTGTCTCTCTAACCTGTCTCTCTAACCTGGCTTTCCCTGAAGTGAATGAGAAAGAAAGCAGATATCCTACAGCAGTGCTCGTAGGGACTGGGGCAGGGATCACAGTGCAGGGACAGAACATCTCTGAGAAGAAACTGTTAGAAGAGGAAGAACTAGGACATCACTTAGAGGGAGCAAGTGGCAAGACAATGTATTGCAGGGGAAATTCCACTGGGAGAAGCAGCAGTGCGGGGTTTTTTCTTGATGTTGTCCATGAACAGAACAAAAAAAGTAGAAAGCTCCTGAAACTAATCAGAGGTAGATGCAACCTGCTCACTGAATGTGATTTAGTGAGGAAGAAAACCCCTTGAACTTTGAGTTGTTTTTCTCAGCCCTAGACAGTTGGAGTTTTCAGTTACAAGTTCGTTCTGTAATTTTACAAAGTGGGTTTATTGAGAAAGTGGGAGAAAAGCTCTGTGTTAGTCCCTTGCTAATTAAAATGCATAATTAAAATGAGTAATTAAGCTTACTACAGAATGCTCTTGTGTCTGGGAGCCCAACTGCCCTTGAACAACAATTCATCTGCTGAACTGTCTCTGAGAACTAAAGTAACCATTGGATATTTTGGTTACATCTTTCCTCTGTGTTTTGTTGGCATCAAAATAAAAGTGCCTGGTCTCTTTTCTGCCATTTTATTTCTTCCATTCTTCATGTAGTGTCAGAACAAACAAGATGATGTTATCATAGAGATGTCTTTTCAGGGTGGAAATACAAACACAGAAAGTTTTGTGGTGGTATTTTTTTTTCCCTGAGCAAACAGCTTCTAGAAATTGCCACAATAACTTTCTGCATTAGAGCTGTACTGTGACTACTTCTGGTCCCAGGATAGATGAAATGCTCTTGTCTCCATACCTCTTCTCATTTGCTTAGAAAACAGATGCTAACCACAAACACCTTCTTGGAGGTGAACAAAAACTGACAGATAATGTCATATTTTTACCCCAGATATTGCAACAGTCACCGATCCTAGCAAACAAAGGCATTTTTTCACTTCTCTCTCCTTAAGACTTGGTCTTCATGAATTTATCTTTTAAAAACTGCCAAGAGAACAAAATGGCTTGGTAGTAAAAGGCATCACAGAGACAGCCATCACCAAGCTCAACCAAACACCCAGCACAGGAGATGACTATTTAGAATCCAAATCACCCTCACAGCAGTGAACGGTAACAGCCTTATTTGGTGGGCTCTGATTTACTAATTTTAAAAAATGCTGCAACCCAAATTAATGAACTTCAAGGCTTCATTTTCCTCTTCACTGTATTCAGCATTTATGGGAATAACGTGGTGTTGTTAATAAACACCAATGACTGAGCACTGTATTTATGCCTCAATGATTTTCTGTCATGAGAATATAATGCCTGGCAAAGACTGATTCTCTGAAATACCAGTTTGTTTGGGGTCATTAATCTTAATTCCTATCTTGCCTGAATAGGAACTGGATAACAGTCAAGTCAGGGAATAGTTCTGAGAATTAAAACTTCAATGGCTTTTGGGCTGCCCAAGGCTTTACATTTCTTTAAAAAAATATGTAACTAATTAATCTGTACCACGTACTAGGAAGAGACCCTGTGGAACTGAGCAAAATTATTCTTGTGGTTTTAAAAACAAAAAAAATAGTGGCTTTTGGCAGGATAATTCCGTAGTAGCTTTTGTGATTTAATAGTTACGGCAGGGGCTATGGAAGCACAACTGAGTTCTTGAACTGATTGATTTACTGGCCTCTGTCTCTCTTGGTGATCTTTACCAAGTTCTTTCACCTGGCTATGCTGTAGTTTATATGTCTATAAAGTGAGTGTAAAACCCGTCTAGAGTAGTGGGGGTGTCATGAGGCTTACTTCCCTAGGGATTTCAAGGCAATTAGTGTTCCCAAATGAAGACAGGTTTATTTACAGTATGCCTTAGTAGAACAAGAAGAGTAGTGACATGATAAGGAACAGGCAACTCAAGTCTGCAGGCATGGGGTAAACTGTCATGTCACTGCCCCTTAAGCAGAGGGTATTTTCTAAAGTATTCTCCCCTCTCCACCTCTGCTCCTCTCCTAAGCACCTGAGCAACCTGTTTGGGAATTAGCTCCCCATTCACCAGATACTCAGAAATGCAAGACATCCACAGCATCTGAAGCCAAACAGGACCATTAGATCATGAACAAGACCTGCTCAACAGTGCAGGGGATTGCATTTCACACAGCTGCCCTTGACCAGAGCCAAAAACCTTGTGTAGGACTTAAGTAAATTTCCAGAAAGGCATCTGGCCTTGATATAAGGACCTTTATATACTGCTAAAAATGGCTTTATTTTTTTTATTTAAAATTGTCAATATTCAGCTTCTAGGCTCCTCTCCCCAACTGGAGTAGCAGCAATTTTAGCCTTTTCCAGCCCTGTCATTCTCCCAGGGACCTTCAGCAGTGCCAGATGCACTGCCTCTGGCCTGGAAGGGAGACCAGGCTCTGGCATAGGGAAGAGAAAGTACCGTTCTCTGAGGAATTGCAAAGAGAGACTGAAATACTAAAACATTTTTATCATTATTTTTCTGTCTCCAGTTTAAGTCATGCTAACTGTAATTACAGCATGGAAATGGTTAGACTGGCAAGAATGAAGGATGAATGGAAAGGTCTGTGTGTGGAAAGATGAGAAAAGGAAAAACAGAAGAAAAAGCCCCGTGAGGATGGCAGGTGCTTGTGGGACCTATGCCATCAACACTACAGCACATTTATGAGCAGCTTTTGAAGACACCCAACTCAGGAACACAAAGCAACAGCTACAGTAAGGAAGTGCCTCTGGCTAGAATGTAAAAGGAGTCCAGCCACTAAGAGATGACGGTGGAAAAATACAGAAGAGGGCTGGAGTCTTATGACACCCTCATAAGGAGATGGAGTACAACAAATAAATCCTAATGACTCCCAGAGGTGGGAGAGCACAGAAAGGTAAAAGAATGCAGTCATTGTCAACTCCCAAAGACAAAATGGTTCAGTGGAATGTGATTGCCATCCCAAGGAGATCCCAGCAGACAATGAACTAAACAGAGCATTACTTGGGCCTCTGCAAGAAATCCTGAGCAGCCCACCTGGATATGTGCAGCTGGGATACAGCCACTGTGGACAGACTGCTTGAGTCCAGACATCTTGTATTTGTGAGTGCATGATTATGCCAGTGTGAAATCACTGAAGCTAGCCACTATAAAATCAAATCCCTTTGCCCTCCCCTAATGTCTTGTATTGAGTTTTGCTAAACAACAACCAGTTTATACCAGCAGAAAAGATTCTTGAAAGGCAGCTCTAAAAATGACTTACTATCTGAACACCTTTGTATTTGCCTTTCAAAGGTCTTGTCAAAAACACATATATTCTCACAACAGCCTTACAAACTCCCATCATCAAGTCATAGCCCACTTTTGACCTCCACCACCAGTTTCTACAAAGCCATGTGCCAAGAAAGAATTTCACTTTGCCTTTAAAGGAGCTGGCATTTCAAAGCCAGAAAAAAAAAAAGAATGATCTTCCTTTTTTAAAATTTTACTGTCCATAAACTATTTTGCAGACAACAGTGATCATACCACAGAACCTCATAGACAACTTTGTGTGGCCACAGACACTTACTCTTCTTCTACCTTGTATTTCACTTAAGAACATACACAAAAAACTTACAGGCCTTTCTTGCCTATAACTGAAAATATGCAGTGCCTCTCAATAGTTTACTACAGAAATAAATATCTTGCTAAAAGTTGTAGGCATCACTATCACCGAAACCAGAAGTTTTGCTGAGCTACTTATTTCAAGAGATTTTATTTGCTCATTGAGAAACAGCTTTCTGTTAAAAGATCAGGTATTTTTCTTACCCTTCAGGAAAAGATGCTATCTTTTGGCATATTTTTTCCTGGCAGACCTTTAGCTCTGCCAGTGGATGAACAGAAAGAAAGCGTTCATACACTAATTGCTTGTGACTTACTATTAGAGATGGGGGAAAATTCATTTTTCAAGTAAGTGAGGAAATCTGTGTCTTCATGCTCCGGGGAATTCTGGTTTTCATGTCTTTGTTTCCATCCTAACTCAGAGGTAAAAATTTTTTTAAAGTCCTTCTGAAACAAAGGAGCATTTGAGATGAATCATTATTTGAAATTTGAATTATTTGAAATGAAAGAATTTATGCCTGAAATTATATCTTTAGTTTTGTCCCATTTTAATACACATTTGTTTCCCAAAAAGGAAATACTCTTATAAAATCAATGCATTGCATCAGGTTTATGCCCTTTCTCCTCCCAGTAACTGGGAATCTACCCTGAAGACATACAGTCTACACTGCATCATCTAATACAGAATGAAGACTGCATGCTGTAGAGAAGATGTAAACTTCACCCATGCTATGAATCTTATGACACAGCAGATCTGGTTCAAATATTGTCATGGACTTAATTTTTTTTCAATTTTTCCACTAACCAGAGTGTTCCAAACTGTGCCTGTATCTTTGATTTAATTCTTTCTGTTATAAAAGCAAATTAATGGAAATCCTTCTGTCCCTCACAATTTTTCTTATGGACATCTGCATTTTAAAGAATTATTTTTCCTCTTGAAATATCATCAGCTCGATGTTTACTGAAAGTTATTAGAAAATGAAGATCTGAAAGAAGCAAAAGATAGCCATATAGCATTGAGTACATGAGCTAATTAACAGAGTAATGGCTATTCATGTCAGTCCTTCAAAGTCTCTACCTTTTGGTTATTGATTTATTTGTGTGTTTTTTAATTGTGTCTTGAGGATGCCAGTACTGCAATTGAAAGTGTTTCTAAATAATTATGCACTCATTTAGGTGGGTAACCAACTGAATTGCTGTAATTAGAATGCTTAATACAAGCCACTGATTATGTCATCAGTGCTGAAGGCTGTTTTTATGACCTAGATAAAGAAACATGTTCAAACAAACAAAAAGGCATCTTTATTTCATTTGACATATTTCCACGGATTGTTTTCTGACAACAACCTGATAACTCCTCCTGGATGTTCTGTATAAGAATTAAAAAATATTCAAGGATGTTATGTCAAATTAGCTCTATCTTGTCCTTGAACAACTGGCTTTATTCTGGATCTGAAGGAATTTACAGCAGAGATGAGGCAGCAGCTCAAGTGTTCACATACTCAAGCTGAAAATTTCAGTGCTCAAAAATGTGAAATAGGTCATGACCATCTGTCCATCTGAAGCTGAAACAAGGGCATGTTTCTCCTCTTCCAATATACTTTTTGTACAGATGTTTCCCAGTATCCTTCCATCCTCTAAGTCACAATATTAAACATATTTGATAATTAATTACAGGTTTTGTTTTCTACAAACTCATAAATCTATAAACGTCAAGAACATTCCCAAGGAACCTGACACAATTTATCTTTTTTTGCTTGGAAATTATTCAAACAAATTATGCAAAAGCTGAGGTTTGGCATGGATTCAAAGCAAAACCCCTTGAAACACTGTAATTTAAAGTGAATTTACTTAGACAATTTCAGTTTGCCCAAACCTGAAACTCAAAGCAAACCTCAGGGCAGAAGAGTAAACCAGAACAGATAGAAATCAACAAATGTTTACACAACACTCCATGAATCAAAGATGCTTAACTTCACATGACATGAAGCAGATGCTCACAAAACAGGAATCAGACAGGAATATTTTTTTTTAACATTATCTACTTCATTCACACTATAGAAAACAACAGTTCGTCTTTCCTATTACCAGCCTTCTCAACCATGAAGCCTCACTAATCTCAACTTTTAAGCTCCTCTTGCCATCTTAAAATTCACATTATCATCACTTCAATCTTTCTCCAATTTTCAAGCTCCGTGCTCTGAGAACTATAGGGAAAATAAAGTCATTTTATAGTAGTCGAAACCATATTTAAATTCATTCTCAGTAGAACAATTACATGTATCTAAGAACCTAGTGAACCAGAGAGTCAGAGTGATAGTTGATAATTTCCCTGAGTTATGTAGTGTCACAAGTGATAATCAACTTAACCTGATACTATCACTTACCTGAAGTAAACTACCTTTCTTCAAGAGAACAGAACCCAGCAAATAGTTCATAAATACCAGGGCCCTGTGGTTTTTATTTTCTTCTTTTTGTAGCAATTTTTGGTCAAAGAGATGAACAGTTTCAAGCACGGAGCCTTTAAAACAGCTTTTTCTCTGTTAGAAATAGCACCAGTCTGGTGTCTCCAGACACCATTCCTGGCTACCAAAACTGTCCATGTATATGCCTCAGTACCACACACTCCTCAGGCCTCTTAACGTGCACAGACTATGCAAGATTAATGGAAAATAAGAAAATAACATCACCATCCATATGTATTTGTGTATTAGGGTATGTCTGTGCTACATCTGTTATTAGCTCCGATGCATTATTACTCTAAAAACCACTAGACAGAATGAACAATATTCTGCTGAGGACATTTATCAGAATTGAATTGCATATTTTCAATGCATCATTAATTTTATACTATAAGATGAGTAAGCACATAATTATTTGTGAATTTAGAATGTAAGGAACTGGGATATAGCAGAAAAAATATTCACAGAACTGTGAAAAATTATTTTTATCTAACAAATCAGCATGTAAAATACCTATCCACTAAGGATATTTTATGTCCTTCTCTAGATCTCTTATTTCTAACACATTCCTTTTTCTCCTACTTATTCCTTACTTACAGGGAAAGGATCCTTGGCACCTGAGGCTCAGCCTTTCTTCTCTCGGCTAGGCTTGCCCCACTTTGTATGGAATATCTAAGTATTCACCAAGCCAAAGGATGAAAGCAACTCTCCAGCCCTCCAGTTAAGGTCATTGTTGGGAGAAGACTGTTGAAATCCCTGTCTCTGTTTTCTTTCAGAGTGGAAGAGCACGAATGAGATGCTGGGTCTTTGTCTCCAAATCCAGAATAATCTATGATCTGGTGGTGGGACATGCTTCTGGGGAACAATACAGTCAGATCCCTTCAAACTGAGAAAATAATTGAACCTAAGCCTTTCACAATATGTATTCATCGTGTTATTAAACGACAGACAGACACTTGCTTTCTAGGATCTTCATAATCCTAATCCTCTGCTATTTTTGCATGTCTGCAGGAGAAAAAGGTTTCTTTCTGAGTATTACTGATATTATCTCTGCATATTGTTTTTTCAGTATCTTAGGCCACATTGTGGACCTGCAGTTTTCCACTCATTGAACTCTGAAAGCGTTTACGTACCTACACACCTCTCCTACACCTTCAAATATAGTTAATTTATGGAAGTGCCTAGAGAAGGAGGAACTAGCTAACTTTTGATTCTTCAAACCCACATCTCAGTGTTTCTGTACATGACTTATTTTGTTCACCTACATGGGCTGCAGACAGGTATCAAGCTTCATTCAAAATTAACATTTGCAAAACAGTACCCTAATTATGCAATTAAAAATGGTTTTGGTGAAATGTTCTTTATTTATTTATCCTTCTTATTTTTGCATTTCTGCAAAGCAGGACAAATACTCTCAACAGTGTAAGCAACACATACTGCTCTGTCATGCCTTAGCTGCTGACCACAGAGCTGATCCTATACCTGAATAAGGAGCACAGAATCTCTCTAACAGGCAGCTGGTATCATCCTACAGGATTCTTACAGCTATAACTTGCTGATCTATATTACACACATTCATTTTATTCACAGGAAAACTGGATATTTTGGAGACATACATATATGTGTATAAATAAACACACTTAATAAACTGGCCTGAGTTAAAGCTGTTAGTAGCTTTCAGAAAATAAGTAAATATTCTTTTAAGTATACGTATAGTTTTAGGTTGTGAGAATAAATACAAACCTGATTTATAAGCTCAAAACAATCTCAACAGTGATTTAGCTATAGTTTTAATAGCATGAAAATGACTAATTTAAGGTCAAGAGTAATTTAGTTTTGACTGACTTGGCAACCCTTTGTTCTCTGGGTCATGTAAGTGTTGAGTAAATTATAAACCTGTAATTCTATCCTGAGGTCAAGGGACTTCAGAACAGATTCGATATATTGGTCTCCTGGAAAGTTCTTCCAAGGCCAGCATCCCCCTAAACTGTGTTTATGAGTTCACTGCATTAATAACTAATAGAGTCATGTAATATTAGCACAGGTGAAATTAACCCTTTCAATGAAGAGTATGATCAATGGCAGGAATTTTAAATGAGGGACAGAAAAATCAGATATATCTGTGAGAAGTCAAATTTCTGCAGAGTATTGAAAAGATAACAGGAATGTAAAAATGTATCTGACTTCAGGAACAAAATCAGACTGCATCATAAACATAATTGGGATAATCCTGTGTTTGTGAAGCAAAACCTTGATATCTTATATGGGGGGAAAATAAATGAACTAGCAACTACTCAGAGAGACTATGTAAGAAGCATAAATATATTTTAAAAATTCAACAGCTGCTCATTTACTGCAAGCTTTGCTCTGCCCCCTAACATTTGCCATTGAAAAACTGAGGTGGGAAGTAAATTGAGATGTTTTCCATAGAAGGTTTAAGGGTGCGTTATAGCAGCAGTTACTAATTTTGAACCTTTTAATGTTTCCAAATGAAAGTCATCACACTACCAAAAAAAATACACTGTAAAGCCCAGACACACAGCCTGGACTATTCTTTCGTCACCAAGCAAACATTAAAGTTAATGGCCCTCAAAGCGTTTAGAGTTATTTCTTCTGCCCAACGTCACAGTCTAGAACTCATTAGTAGGAGGTATATTCACATTAGCCTGTTCAGTTCTGATTTCAAAGAAAGTAAAAAATAATCAGAATCAGAAATCCTGAAATCATTAGGAATAACACAGTGTTACCCTCGAGAAGTCCTGTGAAAAGTTACAATTAGGTTCCCCCCCATCACCAAAGCTGTAGATTTTATGTGAGTATGAATATGTCCTAGTATCTATGGAGTACCAGGAGATGTTTGTCCCTGACAGTCCTTTGCAGTCCTTCCACTGCTTTCAAATTCCTATCAAGAACACCAACTTCACTGTATGCTTTTACAATTACCCTAATTCCTGTATAAAAATCCAACAGTTGGTTAATGATCAATAAACCAACAACAAAGTTAAAGAAATATCATCATCAGAACTAAAACTGCAACAGCTCTTACCACAATGGATGACAGCATTTGACCCGGTCACACAGTAGGAACCAATTTGCAGAAATGAAATCATAGCTGCTTGGTAAATAACACAACACGGAAGCATACCCAAAGACCATGAATCTCACATTCTGAAGTGGCCTTTCTGAAGTAGCAAGCCTTTCTCTTGCAACTTCAGGGGACAGGTTTTTAAAATGGATATTAACTATACAAGCCAAAATTCAGACAGGTTTTCCACAATCAAGTTTTGACCATGCCTCCTGAAGGGAAGCAGTCTTAGTCCCTGCATGGTTAGAAGATCTCACTGCCTGCTTGCACCTGGGACCTCATAGCTGCACACTGACTCTGGTGAAGCTATCAGGTTGTCAGAAAACTAAACCTGAAGGAGAGGAAAAACCAGCATTTTCTGTTGAATAAGTTCCCTGCGTAAAATCACATTTGCAGTGCAGGTGGCACCAGTAGATGGTGGAGGACAGGTCGCTGTCCTAATGCTCAGGGTCCACCTGCTATGTTTGGTGGCAAAGGTTGTTTGTGTCAAAATGTGCTTTTCCAGGCAGGGTAACTAAATAAAAAGAATGCTAGCACAAAGCAAATCACTTCTAACTGACTAAGCTAAATCAACATCAGTTTATAAAGGCCATCACTGTTTCAGGGCCTTGAGTACACTAAGAGGCCTTAGTGGCCCTGAACAGACTTACCTGGGCCTCCTCTCAGCACTGCCTTTGGGCTCTGGAGCCGCATTTCAGCCCAGATCCTGCCAAAACTGTGCTCTAGGTGCATTTGTCTCTGGTCCTGTCTCCTGGATGGACCTCAGGCACAAGTTGTAGCCCAGTCCTGTCTCTGACCCTTTTTCCTTTGGGTCCTGTCTCTTGTCTATGGCTGTCGACTGACCCATCATAGCTCCCAGATCTGCCCGCATGTGTTTGGGCGCTGAGGGTCTCTGTCTTGTTGGGGAGCACACTGCCCACACTGGAGCCCCCTGTGGACCCCCACTTGCCCTCCCTTGGGCTGGAGCCAGACCTTGCTGCTCTGTGACACACTATACTAGTACAACCCAATTGGGTTGTGAGATGGAAGAACAAAAAGTTTTTATACTTGGCTTTGTTAACACATGGTTCTTAACTCTTTGCATATACCATGGTCCTGCTCATTCTCAGTCATCTACTAGTTACGTACTGAAGCTATGTTAAAAGTCTACCAGAGCTCCTTCTTTTCCTTTAAGAGAGGCAGTTGTGTCCCCCCTCCTCAGGCTCATTAAGCCAATTCACTGCACTGACCTGACAGAAACAGTTCATAGGTTTTGTCAGATTGCTCTTGGGCTGATGTAGCTACCTGAAATGGCCCAGAACAGCATCGCACAATGGTCAGTAGAGGAGGGAGGAAAGGGGTGTGCAGCTGGAGCAGGACCTGCCCCTGTCAGTAGAGGTGAGCTGTCATGTTGCTGGCTCAGCCTCAGACTGACTTATTACTTCAATTCAGTGACTCTGCGTGTTACAGCAGGCACTTAACAGCTTGTGAAAAAACAGGTGAAGCTTGGCAGGTTTGAGAACCACCAAGTATTGTCTTGTAACTACATCTGTCAGGGAAGGAGGGCAAATTATCAGTGAAATCAGCCCACACTGATTTGAGAATTAGAGTACTTCAATGTGCTGTCTGTAAGCTTACTTATATAAGTATTATTTACATTACGTATACATGTATGGCAGGATTCATGTCCTTGGGCTGAACTCAAGACTGCTGGCAGGTTTCTAGCTGAGGGTCAGAGGAACTTAAACTCAGGTTTAGATTTTAACAACATCAGCAGGAGGTGGGCAAAGACTTGGTTCAAGGACTCAGAGATGGGTTTAACTTAAAATGCAAATCTCCCTTCAAACACTCAGTGAGTAGCAACCTATGACTGTTCAATGTGAAAAGCAATAGTTTTGAGTGGATTATATGTGGGACAGAAGATTTAATAATAAAAGACAAAGTCTATCCCCTGTAACACACAGAGTTCCTACAGTTGCAGTCACTGTGATGTTATCTAATGCCCATGTGAATTATCTCCATAGTCCCTGAGTTTATCAGTACTAGAGAAGAAAATTTCTGTTTGCCAACATATTAGATTTTTCCTGCATTTCAGTTTTCTTGGAGATACTGAAAGAAATTTATCTCTTCTGCCATTTTAGGTACTATATGCTGCATGAAGAGTATACACTGTATTGTATATTTTCTATAAAAACATTACATTTTTAACTTCCCTGGGACCATGTATATAAATATTTGTACATGAAATTATACGATAGCTTTGAAAATTATGCCATACATTTCTGTTAATGTTCTCAAAATATTTGTTCAGGCAAATGAAATTGCAATACAATATTTTACTAGAGATCAGTCAAAGGTTCTCACAACTTTATCTTCCTAAAAAACAATATTTAAAGCTATAAAACAGAGTTCCATTTCAGATATCTAAAAGGCAAATCTAGCCAGCCTGATTTGATTAATACCAACCAGATTAACAATTTTTGTTAAATACTGACATTTAAGGTGAAAGTCCAGATGTAAGCAAAATGCTTTTCTAACATAGATGATTCACTTTTGTTTTCTAGAAACTTAGACTGTTAGAGGCAAATTGCCTAGGCAATACGTGGGGGGTTATGTGTATATTTCCTATTGCCAGTAACAATAATGAGAGCATTCTGGGTCGCCCAGCACACAAAGCTTCAAGTATACAAACTGTTAATAAATCCGACTCCTCACAAAACAGAAAATTAATGCCATATTCAGGATGATGTGTGGTCCAAGATACACTTTTCAACATAGTCCTTTGGGTGTCCCAACACCTTAATCATGAGCTCGGCAGCCATCTGGCGACTCCCAATGGTTTACCACCCACCGTGGAAGCCTCCTGGGCAGCTAAGTAAGAGCCCTGTTCTGCACCACCATTTCTGCTCACACAAAAGTCCCTTTAACGTCAGTAATTTTGCCACAGGAAGGTTCCCAAATCGTATGCAGAGTATCAACATTTTTTTTTCTAGGCAGTGCACAGGGGGAGAGCCTGTGTGTCCTCATGAAAAGCCCCCTCTTCCTCCTCTAAATCCCCACCAAAAGATCTATGGCCAAGTGAGATTGAATCACTACCAGCTCACAATTAGTTTTAGCACATGCTTAGCGTACCTGCAGACACCTCTTTAGAAAATCTCACACTTAACTCACAGCATTTTGTTCTGCTTGGCATGATTCCAGCTCTTTCGAGAGTCCGTTCCTCACTGTGCATCTGCAGCCTCTGCTCCCTACCCTGTTCACTCTGGCTGGCCTCGACTGCCTCCAAATATTAGTTGCTAAAGCTTGTTCCCTAGACTTCTCCGCAGGTCTGCTCTGCAGAAATCCCTCACATCTGGTTGCTAACCTCTCTTCAAAGGTGTCAGTGGTGCAGACACTAAGTAGCCACCCAGGGGTGAGTGGATGCTTCAGGCAATGAAAAATTCATGGTTTGTGGGCATAGAATCAAATTTAAGAATTTACACTAGGGTACATCTCTGTCAGGAGACTGTGGAGGCTAAAGAGAGAGAGGAGAGATGTAGGGTTAGGAAGGAGGGGCTAGAGCCATCGGACAAAATAAACTAAACCAAGCCTGAGGGTAGGCTGGGATGAGGAACCAGCAATGGGGAAGACATAAAAATATTTGGGAAAAAAATCCAGAGACAGAAGCTGGGCAAGGGGACCGAAAACAGCTGATAGAAAAGTTTGTAATATGGTATGTGTTTGAATATCTTCTGGTGTTGGCCCACATAACAAGTTTTACAACTTATGTCTTAAATCAAGGGTAAGATGCCATGGTGTCATTACTGTTAGGGTATTTTTTTGTTTATTGACTATCAGAAGACATATTCCAGAAATAAAAAAAAATAATTGATACATTAAAAAAAAATCGGGTGATAGCATCAATTAAGAAAGATTAGGAAGTGCCATATGTTAGGTACCTTTATAAATGCAATTTAAGCCTCTATGCATATGCATTATAATAGAATTGCCTGAGTTTTCAGAATGAGTGACAATATATTCAGATATTATCTATTGCATCACGTTACAACATATTCATTAACACAGTATCCATTACCTGACTGAGTTTGCCTTTTGCAACAAATTTCAGGTGCCCGAATTTATTTTTTTTTTTTGTGAAGAAAATACAGTGCAGTAAAATAGCATCACAGTAGGGAAGCTTCAGTTTTTTCATTAATTTAAAATCTGGGTCACTGCACAGCCATTAAAATAATCCTAAACCAAATAGACTGCCCATTCTTACAGCTGAAAAAAGGTGGTGGGAAAATTAACTGCCTGGGTTGAACTAACAAAGGTGGCAGACCGAAACACTTACAGACAGACAAGACACATAGTTCAACTGCTAAGCAGCTTCAACTCTGAAGGAAAAGCTGAAGCAACGAAGGGTGTGTCTTGCTTCTCACATGGAAGTACATTGCAGTGTCAGCTCCAAGAAAAATGAAAACTTTGGTTTAAGAAGTCTGAACTAATGTGCACATGGGAAATTTAATGTAAGAGTAAACTCTGTAACAAATTGACAGTTGAGCTAACAATTTATATAAATGTCCATGCAACTTGCTAAGTAATCTTGGCTACTTTATGTTTCCTGCGTCCTCAAAGACCTTACGTTTGTCCAAGAACCTGAAGGAATACTAAATGAACAAATAAAGTTGCAATGAACAGATGATAAAAGAAAAACAAACAGCAACAAAATCACCGAGGGAGAACCTTGGTACAAAAGCCTTGCATTCATGCAACATAACTGTGGATATTTTTTACACCTGAAGAAGCCAAATTGCTCAGTTTGGGTTATTTTCAAATACACATGTTCATGGTTTGCGAAGTTGGGCCATGGTGATAAATGAAGATGGATTTGTGTCAGAAATATGGAATATAAACTTATAACTTTCTCAGACATTGAGTCAGATCCACAGTAGCAAATCAGGATAGGAGATGGACACAAAAACTAAGTGCATCATGAAAAATGCAACAAGATCCTAAAGTTTAGAGTTGCTGTGGAAAACCTACCGCTGAAACTTCTGACTTCTGTGCCTTTGACTCCTTGATCATAAGGTTTCACTAAAGGAGTGTTTGTATTGAATATATTTTTTTTTCCTTCTACTTGGAAACAGATTTGCATGAGAATGGTACCTTTGTTTCCTGGGATTCCATCTGCTTTCACTGCTTGCTGCTCACCTGAAGCCCTAATCCTCTGTGTGAGACTTTACAAATGGCTATTGTGCACACAGCTAGGGGTTTCAGGTGGTGGTTACCAGAGTAAGATGAACTCTTCAGATAATAAAGGTCTCATTTTCATGCAAACCTTTCTGATTATAAGGAATGAGAGAGGAAAAAAAAAGAGAACAGAATACATAGTGTATTCTCAGGAAAATTTCCTTGGGAATTTTTTCATTACAAAACATCCTGTTTGCACGGGAGCCTGCTATGCCATTAACATCTGGGGAAGACTGCCATTGGTAGACATGGTAGCATACCGTTCTCCCTCTATGTCAGGCTTATAAATCTGCTCCCTCTCACACAGCATGTTTTAAAGTCCATAAAGATAAGGTGAGGAACATTGATAAGCCCACCAGAACTCAGAAATGTGAACATTGTCAGTGCTTGCTCTAAATTGCCATAGAAAAAATGTGAGTCTACCCATCAAGATAAGCTGATGCACTTGCCTTGAATTTGCAGCTCGCTCTCAGACATTCTTTTGAGACAAAAAAGGCAAAGTGAAAACATGGCTTAAGCTGCTTATAGATGATGTGTTGAGAGAATGGATAATGCTAAACTCCCTCAGAATTAGACAATGTTCTGGCAAAGCTATAAAAAAGGTTTTAAGAATGAAGTGGCATCATCACCACTAAAAACAGAATTGTACACTCATCCAGGCTGGAAGTACAGCTCAATCCCTTGTTAGAACAGGGCTAATGTCAAAGTCAGGTCATGTCACTCAAGTTTTGAAAATCTTTGGTACAGAATCTCCAGTTATCAGGTAATAATAATACCAGAGGCCCAGCAGGCTGGCAAGATGTAATGTGGTATCACATAAATGAGCTGAAAATCATTATTAAATAGACATATGCAAAATTATCTACAGTATGTGCGATATCACAGCAACTCACTGACCCTAGTAAAAAAAACAAATATGTCCTTAATTCCTGACTAGAATTCTTGTAAAGAACCAACAAAAGAGTGAATGAAATTGTACCTGTAAACAACATAATCTTACTGGGACTGCTAAGGGATATTGAAGATTGTTCAAAATCAGATAAGTGACTTTAATTAGCACTGCAAATAGATACATTCAGGTCTATCACAGTTCAGGACACCATAAAACAATTAGCTCTTCCACCTGACCAAAACAGTACCACAGACCACATCTGTATGCAGTGATTTTAGAGCAATGACAGAAGGAGGAAGTGCTCAGTCACCAGCACTATCGGGAAATAGTGCAACATGCACCAGCAGCAGCAAAACATTACCTATAAGAAACCACAATTTACAAAAGAAAGGCTTCCCTTTTGATGAAAATGGATTTTTATGACAAAACTAATGTCACTTTTACAGTTTGTTAACTCTAATACACAAGAGGAGGGATCAGCTCTGTGGCAAGCAAATAACCAGCACACTACACACAAATTCAAGTAAGGGCAAAGTTACAATTGTCAGTGCTCAAGACAATTTCAGTCATCCTCTGATAGGTGTATGTAAGAGATTTTGGAAGGGCAGCAGAAAGACCAGCTTCTTTCCAAAAACTACTAACAGACTGTTGTGTAACCTCAGGTGAAATCACTTCTGTTCTCTATGGTTCTGCTTCCTTTCCTACTGGGTCTATTTAGACTAGGAGTTCTTCAGGGATAGGGACTGTCTCTCTCTTTCTATTTATACAGTGTCTAGCACAGCAAGTCCCTGATCTCACATGAGATCTATAGATGCTATTGCATTACAAAAAATAACAACAGTAACAATGAAGATATAACCAAGTTAGACAAATATGAGAGGCATTAGATTTACTCCTGAGAAGCTTCGCTGGATCTTTTATTAGAGTCCATTACAACTGCCAATCTTAATGCTTAGTTAATACAGCAGGCAAAACTAACAATGAAAAAGTATGTAAGTGAACAACTATACAAACTGAAGGCTGAAGGTCAACCCTCTGTCTGTTAAAGGCACCCATACTTAGCCTGTTGTAGCTGATTTTTTTTTATATAACAGACTTAAAAAATTATTTTCAAAATGGCAAGATGTTTAACAGATTTGACAAACAGAAAACTGTTACAACGGGTTATGTCTGTTAGTAAAATTTCACCCACTTGTCCCTCATAATGACACTAATAGCTTGCTTTTTATTAACTCTTATCTTCAAATAGATACTCTTTATTTTTCTGGTTCTAGCAAAATGTGTGTAGTGACTTTTCACCGTTATTCTGGATTTCTTTTCAAAAAGGGGTTCCCATTTCAATCTTGTATGAGCTACTCATCTGCTGAAGTCTGGCAGAATTTTTAACTCCTTTCAAGGGGTGTTTCTAAGAAGGAAAAAAATCTACTCATGTCTGGAGAACCATTCATTTATTTTTTTCATGTCAAGAAACAAAGCAGTCTCAGAAGGATGTAGTAGATAGTAAGCAAACAGATTCATTTGCCTTGCTGGAAATATTAATACTTTCTTTCTAAAATATATTTTACAATGATATGATAACTTAAAATGAGAGGAAAAGAATGATACCTTTGGTATTTCTCTACAGGGAATGCTTCTGGAGACACCTTCTACCTAGGACAGTCAACTCCATTTCAAAGGCAAGTATTTGCTCTATAGAAGCAACCTCTGCTAATGGATGCAAACCTAGCAGGCAGCAAAACCACTTTGATCTCCCTTTTAAAATGTTTTTGGATTTTATCCATTGCCAGGGAGTCAGTTTCTTCTCCTGGAAAATGCTGAACCCTTGTACTGATTATACTCCTTGATCAACAAACCTAAATCTTAACATTTTAGACTCACAATAAGATTTGTATTGGTATAATCTCCAAACATGCCTTCACCATGTAAATATCCAAAAGATTTCTAGGGCTTTTTCTATTCTAATTCAGAGAGTTATCAGCAGGAATACTTCAGGCCCTAACAGTAGACACTTCTATCCCAATGCAAGTTTTATAAATAAGAAACTGCAGAAACTACACAATTAATATGATGTCAAAAGTTACCCCAAAAAATTATTTTTTTTTTGTACAGTTGAGTATTTGAGAATGGATATTTGAAATGCTGGATATCTGTAGCTCTTAATACTATTAGATGATTTACCCATAGACAAAGTCCTGCATAATTTCAGATAAGAGTAACTAAAACACAGAGGAATTCAAGTATGAAATACTGTGGAGTTTTAATACAGTTTGATGAGGAAGTTTATGTTCCTTGCTATATGGAATTCTAAAATCTTAGGGAAACAAAAATACCCCACTCATTGGAATCTGTTTGCTTTGTATTTTTTCATTAGAACCAATTATTTTTCTTGTACTGCTGTTTTGCATGTATTTACATATTTTTTTCAGCCAGAACTGAAGAGCTATATTCAGTGAACCTTTTATCTTTGTAAGATCTCTTGTCATAAATATTATTCCCACAGATTTAATTTAGTATGCTGAAGTTTTAAGGACTAAGTAAAAAACCAAAAGCGATAAGGAACAATGCAAATTTCAAAAGCAATTAACAGCACACTGAATACCTTGCACTAAAATGATTGCTTCATGTCCATCGAAAATCAGACTGTATTAAAAAAATTACAGCCCACAAGGCAGATGCTAGAATATGAACTTGGCTGGTCTCCTACTTTTATGTAGTTTATAAAGGTCAAGCAGAGCCCAAGAAGCATGTGCACAAAATGAAGCATTGTACTAGCAGTTGAGAAGGTGAGAATTCAGTTATGTTTTTGTTTTGCTTTCTAGTCTTCAAGCTATTGTTATTAGCTTGTAACCCATGTATAATAACAAATACTCACCCAGGAGAAATATTAATAATAATAAATACAGGATTACACAGTAATTTGATTAATTCAATAAATAAACTAAGTATTACTATCTAATACACTGTGTATAATGACTTAAAAAGAAAGTAATTAAATTATATAGGTTAAACATAACCAGATATATGACCAAGTCAAATAATATACATCAAGATGAAGAACTGACTTTCCCTGTTCTTGATTCAGGTTTTGATAATAGCATTATGCAAACACAAAGTTTGACTTCAGATCTGAATTTTGCTGAAAGAAAAAGATACTGAGTTCCAACTGGAGCCCATTTTGAAATGTCACACAGGCTGAGTTTTTTTAATTTTTTGAAAATAAATCATTATTTGATCTTGATATTTGAGGTGACATTTATGCAACCTGGGCTGGACATAACGAATAGCTCTTCTCAAAGATGCAATGTCACCCAAGCACTGGCCAGAAGACTGACCAGTAGAATCAAACCAGCCCGTGGCTTAATTTTGAATTGTCACACTTAAACACCTTTGTGCTAAACACCAAGTTTAGTGTGCTGAGCACAAAGGCAAATTCTAAGAAATGCCCACACAAATAGTTAGGCACTATCAGACATCAGTGTTCAAGAAATTTGCATTTGGGGAAAAAAAAAGGCAAAGTAATCTCTCTAAGCTCTCTATTTTAGGACTGTGAAAAAAAATAATATGAATAAGCCAGAAAGCAACATATTTCTTATTGTTTTGGAAGAAGGGCAGAAGTAGAAAAACCAGAAGGTGCAGTATTTACATTTTTTAAGTGAATAGAGATGACATTTCTTAGAGAGTGGCTGAGCATCTCCTTCAAAATAACCGACATCAAGAAAAGAAATAAACCTCACAGCTTCTGCTAGCTAACGTTGCACAAAAGGCACTGTGACCGAAACTTCCCCCCCATCTCTAACGGGTGGGAAGTGGGACTACTACTGGATTTGCTGTTGCCTGCTGTGCACGCCACTGTTTCCCAACGTATGCAAGGGGAAACTTGCTTGTTCTAATCAAAGGCAGGAGCACTAGTGCTGTGTGCACACAGTCTCCTAGCACCGACATATGTTGACTTCAACTTCAGAATGCTTTTCTGTGACACTGTAGAGACACTTGACTTCCTATTGAGGAAGTGCAGCTTTCTTTCCTAACAATGGGCCAACTGGTTTTCATAACGGAGATAAATGCTCCCTGCTGTGAATTGTAATAGAAAAACATGTCAAACAACCAACAATAAAAAGAAGCACGTCCAAAAGACTGGCTTTTCCTGTTTTTATGTGCAGCATAGAAGAATCTGAGCACGTGAACAGCACTTGGCTCCTTACAAGCCAAAATATCGCTTCTTTTAAATGAGAAAGGGAAAAATGCAACTCATTTCTGACCCTTTTTTCACTCGGAAGTGCAGACATGAAAACTGAGCCCATTAGCACTTATTTGCCAGAGGTTATTAAGAAATATGTGAATATGAAAGTCAGATGGTTTATTAAAAAAGAGGAATGGTTATTCAGTTAGGATTTTTCCACCCTTTTAAAAGCAGTTATAGTTGTGAGTGATAAGGTCAATCAGCTGCCATTCTGATGATCCCATGATACTTCGTTTAAAGTTTTCTGCTTTTGCTGACAATAGATCATTCATTTAAAAACTCCTCCGCTTCCAACCTATCTTACGTTCACTTTTTTTTTTTGCATGATACTCTGTTGCCTTACTTTTTTCCCCTGACTACCTTTTTATAGCCCCCTAGCTTTATTTTGATATTTCTTACTACTTAGATCTGTGAAACTGCACTGTAAATTTTCAATGAATGTCACCATTCCTACACCCTCACCTTGTCCATTTGGCATGTTTGCAATGCATTTTTCCTTTTCTTGCTGTCTTTCTAATCTGCTTAAACTGGAAGAAGCCAACAAGGAGGAATTTTCAGTGAGCATACGAGATTCTGCAGATTATTGGTTCATATTAGATCACCTCACTTTGGGTTAGTTTGTGCAGAAGGCATTAAGATGATTGTGGTGATTGATTGACCTCTTTGACCTTAGATGCACACATTGCCATGGCTAAAGACAGCCCTAGTTTATGTTATGCCCCTGGTAATGGTTGATGATTGGTCTCTAAAGTGACATCTGTGAACTGCCTACAGTACCGAGAACCATTTTGATAGGAGTGAAATTTTGACAGTCCCTCTTTGAGAGGCATGAACATGTCTGTCTGTTAGTATCTTTGTTCTGTTCTCTTTTTCTGCTTCTTTTGTTTGCTACATTTACCAGACTCCTAGAAAGAAAGATTGGTGCATGTACAAGGCACACTGCAGACACACAGTATTTAACTTGTAAGCATTTCAAGGAACACCAGGGCACAAACAGGAAACCTGTTATCATCACATCTCAAAAGACTTAACTGAACATGCCTAGACTAACTATACAACATGTGCATTTGGATGCATCTGACTCACTGCACCTATAGGATGAATATTTGCATGAGACTGGGGAAATTCTAAGCCACAGGAAGCTGAGCAAGTATCACTGGCTGCCTATTCTCTTATTTTCTCAGAGTATCCACATCGCTGGCAGATGACTAGGCTGGATAGATTTTGGAAGCAGTATGTTCTTAGGACTTAGTTGGTGTGACTCATGCTGGTTAGAGATGGTGCTAAAAGGGCTAAATCTGTTCAGGTCCCTCTGGTGCCTAGTATTTCTGCCAGTTTGTGGGGTACTTTTTATTAGCTCTGATTCTACTATAATGAGCCTACTGCTGTTTGCTTTTAAACCAAGCATTTCAAAGGAGAAAAAGAACAGTGATTTCATCTAATGTTGCTGTTTGCCTCCCTTACTCCACATAAAAAGTCAGCACCTCACACCTGGAAGTTATTGTTATTTTGACCATGAACCCTAAATCTCCTGGAGAATAAGAGGATTCCTTATTCACTTGCATGGTGAATGCCTGTGCTTTCAGAACAGAAGGTGCTGGACTCCATCTGTGTTTATAAATGTGACATTCTAGACAAGCACAAATTGTGAGATTAGAAACAATAGGTTAGAGAATGCAAGATGTTTGTTACTGTAATAAGGATGATAAGACTGTGGCTGGGTTGTCCGTAGAATGGGAGAGGTCACGGAAAAAGCAAAGAAGAAGAGTCACAATGAGAGTCCTCAAATGTGTGGTTATCAGAAAGGCTGCTTCCACCCTGCTCTGGTTTCTGTTAATAAGACCACAGCTCGGAACCCATCTGAAGACTCTGAAATATAAATGCATTAAGGTACATTAGCTACTATGGCCATAAAGAACCTTAGAGTCATTACATTATCAGATATGCAGGACAAAGAACAGATCCTCAGAGCAGCCAGAGAAAGCAAACAATTAATTACAAGAATAGCCTGCTCACATGTTGTCCTTCCCAGAACTAAGCCTGAGAGCAAAAATTCAAAAGGCATAAATTAGATTTTAAGATGCTGAGAGATATTGAAACTTGCTTCCATTTGATAAAGAATGAAGTCTTCTACAGAGGACAGTCATAAACTGTTCCTGCAGGGTGTGGGGAAAAAAAAGAAAGTACACTTGAAAGCGTAATGATAATCAGGATCTCGGTGGCATTGGAGAAAATCCGGAAAAAGGAGTGGATGCTGAAGGATCTCTTGAGCCAATATATTTGGGCTGGAGAGGGAAGGGGAAGGAAAGGGGGAAAGAATAGAGCCCAGTTTATAGAAGGCTGAAGTTTTCTCTCTCTTCAAGTAACAACTGTCAAATAAACCATATGAAATTGTACATTTCATGTGATATTTAGGACAATATTTCTGCAACATTAGATCAAATATTAAAGACTGCTAGTATCCTGAGCAGGCCCACCTGCTCTCAGAATTATTTTAGTCAATATTAACTACCATTTTGTTCACATAGCAGATTTCTGAACTTTGGAATGAAAAAGAAACAGACACTGTCTTTCTGAGGGCTTATATTATATCAGAGAGGCAGTGAGTGATATCTTGTAATGGCTGGATAGTTTCCAGCTGCTATCAAAGAATAGAGAGAAGAGGGTTTTTTCCAGGTAGCAATGAAGCCCTTTTTTTTTGGTCTTAGTGACTGTCATTTCTTATTACCACATTTTATTGAACTGGGGCCAAGCATAAGCTGTAAGAAATGGTATCAGTTGGAAAGATGTCATAGTTTGTACCATGAAATTTAGTTTGCCATTTTAAAATTGGAATAAATGTAAATTTAGTTTGCAATTTTTAAATTGGAATAGATATAAATAAGCATTCCTCTGCAAAGGAGTGGAAATAAGCAGCTGGCTGTGCTACATTATACTTGAGAACAGTAATGGAAATTCTGTGAGAAAATCAGGAAAAGGAGAACTGGCTATTGGGTTGGCAATTCCTGAATGTCATCAAAGAGGAAAACTGAGAATTGAGGTTTTTTAAATAATTAAACTTATAACAGTCAAATTTTAGCACCTGCTTAGGACTTATTAATTAGAAATCTTAAAGCTGAAGGTAGTAGAGGTGTTTACTAATTTAAGTTGCTTGGGAGTCCCTTTCTGCCAGAATTTACATGTAAGAGCTGAAATTAGGCACAGTATTGGTGCTGCCTGCACAGGTGGGTGTCTTCCACAGCACATGACTGGCTGGAGAAAAGAAAGAAGTGTCTCTGAACCTGCTGTGAAACTGGCCCTAGGTTTATGCTCTACAGAGCTAGTCCATGCAAGTCATGACAAGCACTGGCTACTGAAATACAGCACTGAGGCTTAATATTTTGCCAACATGAATCACTTCCACCTCTCTTTTGATTCGTATTTGCAGAATGTTCTTTCATTTATTTTTTTCCCCCATGTCTGAACTACTTCACCAAACTTTTACATAGTGTAAAAATGTACCTAACAAAGGAAAAAGGGAAAGAGACAGGCCCTGGAGACAAATATATCACGTGGACTCACTTATTCAGGCCCAGACCTGCTCACTCTCAGTTTCATGCACATAAATAATATTATTGCCTTCAATGGCACTTCTTTCAAACTTAGACTGATATTTGATGGATAGACCCATAAGCCTCATAACTACAAATTCCCTATTCCTATGAATAAAAGCCTTCTGAGCCTAAATAAATAAATAATTTTAAAGCATCCTGGATATTCAAAAATATTTTCATCTTTTTTAAGACGTACTGCTTTTTTATATGAATATTTTAACTGTAAGACAGCTCTGATGATTAATACTGTACTGAGAAGCATCATTCCAATGGGTATAACCAGTTCTCTTACAAAACATGGCTGTTAAATGTTGAAAAGGATATATTTACAAAATATTTTATCATTTTTTTAGAAAAGCCATGTGCATTTGGCCTTACTTCATATCTACTCTTTTTTTTGTTATTAGTTATTGAAGATGTCAATCTGTCAGAGCTGTTCTGTACCAGTCTGACAACTGTGCAGTAACACTGTCTGTGTTAGTTTCTTTTCACAGTCGAACCGCAGAAAAGATGTTTATAATTGACCGTGCAGTGACACACAGTTGCCATGTCTTTGTTTTAGTTCCCATGAGTTATCTATGCTCTGTACTATTTCCTGTTGAATGTATGCTTGCATTCTACTGGTTTCATCGCAGATCTGCTAAAAAAAAATGAAGAAACTGTTGATGTCTGTGCTGCAGGGACTACCTATATCCCAGGGAGATAGCCTATAGTTCCACAAAGCACTTAAGGACAAGAATAACCTCTTTGTTACTCAGCAAAGCAATTTATTTAAGTATGGAGTTGAGTATTATGCTGAAAATGGATGGAATGATTACTACTTGGTACTAAAATTGTGCTTAATTGTATTCCTTGCCTAGGCAACCTGGGGATTAAAGGATGACCCTGTAGCTTTAGTTATAGTTAAAGCTGTTGGTGAAAATTTACAAAGAAAACACAGTAGTTTTCTCAGCCCTATTTACTTCCAAGCAGTGAGCACAGTGAACTAGGCTGTGATGGCAGACACAAACAAGTGAAGGAAAATGTGTTTGTAACCTGGTACACCACTTGGTGTGTTCAAGTGCAGAGACACACGATGTTTCAGCTGTATAGAAACTGTGATAAACTGGCATTTTACAGCTTTTGTAATGAACTTGGTGATTATAAATGCAAATTTAGCCAATTTAAATCAGTCCCTCATTAACAACATATATTCAAAATTGGAATATTTGTATGTAATTGCACATCCTAGTAAAAATGTGAGTGCAATTACAACTATGCTGATTTTCAGTATTGTCAAAATTTATTTCCATCACAGATTGCCTATCTTTTTGCTCTCACATTCTTCTGAACACAGGTCTGTCTTTGAAAGAAAGATGAGCAATCAAGTGACTTTCCATGTTCACTGTTACTTTTGTCACAGGGTCAGTTTTGCCATCCTATGTGTCAACCTACAGGGGACTTCAACTTCCCAGATGTGTGTTGGGAATACCATACGGCAGAAAGGGAGTAGTCTAGAGATTCCTGGAGTGTGTGGAAGAGAACTTCCTGCAGCTGGTGAAGGAAGCAGCTAGGGAAGGTGCCCTCCTGGACCTGCTGCTTGTTAACAGAGGACTTGTGAGAGATGTAACAGTACAGGCCGTCTTGGGCATAGGAATCATAACATGATCAGTATTTGTGACTCTTGGAGAAGTAAGGAGCTGGGCCAGCAGAACTCCCACCTTGGACCTCCATAGGGCAGACTTTGACCTGTTCAGGAGACTGGCAGTGTCCCTTGGGAGGCCGTCCTGAAGGGTAGAGGAATCCAGGGAGGCTGGACATACTTTAGGAAAGAAGTCTCAAGGCACAGGAGCAGCTGTCCCAGTGTGCTGAAAGACAGGCTGGCAGGGAAGAGGCCGGCCTGGCTGAACAGAGAGCTTTGGATGGAACTCAGGAACAAAAGGAGAGCTTATGGCCTGTGGAAAAGGCAGTGGACGCTCAGGAAGACTACAGAGATGCAGTGAAGCTGTGCAGGGAGAAAATTATGAGAGCCAAAGCCCAACTAGAAATCAATCTAACTGTGGCCATAAAAGACAATAAAAAATGTTTCTATAAACACATTAACAACAAAAGGAGAACTAAGGAGAATCTCCATCCCTTATTGGTTGTAGGGGGAAAGAGAGTGACTATGGATGAGGAAAAGACTGAGGTGTTTAATGTCTTTTTTGCCTCAGTCTTTAATAGCAGGACTAGATGTGTGCTGGGTAGCCAGCCTCTCAAGCTGGAAGACAGGGATGAGGAACAGAAGGAGGCCTCCATAATGCAAGAGGAAATGGTTAGTGATCTGCTACACCACCTAGACATAAACAAGTCTATGGGGCCAGATAGGTTACACACAAGAGTGATGAAGGAGTTGGTGGATGCGCTCATCAAACCTCTTTACAGGACCAACAGTCCTGGCTAACTGGGGAGGTGCCAATGGACTGGAAGTTAGCAAATGTGATGCCCATCTACAAGGAGGAGCAGAAAAAGGATCTGGGGAACTACAGACCTTTCAGTCTGACCTCAGTGCCAGGGAAGGTCATGGAACAAATTATTCTGAGTGCCACAACACACCATTTACAGGACAACCACGTGATCAGGTCCAGTCAGCATGGGTTCATGAAGGGCAGGTCCTGCTTAATGAATCTCATCTCCTTCTATGAGAAGGTGACCCATGGTGGATGAGGGAAAGGGTGTGGATGTTGTTTACCTGGACTTCAGCAAAGCCTCTGATACTGTTCTCCACAACAACCTCATGAAAAAAGTGGCAGCCCTAGATGGACAGACACTCTGTTGGATCAAACACTGGCTGAGCCTGGAGAGGGGTAATGAATGAAGTCAAATCCAGTTGGTGACCGGTCNTTGTAGGGGGAAAGAGAGTGACTATGGATGAGGAAAAGACTGAGGTGTTTAATGTCTTTTTTGCCTCAGTCTTTAATAGCAGGACTAGATGTGTGCTGGGTAGCCAGCCTCTCAAGCTGGAAGACAGGGATGAGGAACAGAAGGAGGCCTCCATAATGCAAGAGGAAATGGTTAGTGATCTGCTACACCACCTAGACATAAACAAGTCTATGGGGCCAGATAGGTTACACACAAGAGTGATGAAGGAGTTGGTGGATGCGCTCATCAAACCTCTTTACAGGACCAACAGTCCTGGCTAACTGGGGAGGTGCCAATGGACTGGAAGTTAGCAAATGTGATGCCCATCTACAAGGAGGAGCAGAAAAAGGATCTGGGGAACTACAGACCTTTCAGTCTGACCTCAGTGCCAGGGAAGGTCATGGAACAAATTATTCTGAGTGCCACAACACACCATTTACAGGACAACCACGTGATCAGGTCCAGTCAGCATGGGTTCATGAAGGGCAGGTCCTGCTTAATGAATCTCATCTCCTTCTATGAGAAGGTGACCCATGGTGGATGAGGGAAAGGGTGTGGATGTTGTTTACCTGGACTTCAGCAAAGCCTCTGATACTGTTCTCCACAACAACCTCATGAAAAAAGTGGCAACCCTAGATGGACAGACACTCTGTTGGATCAAACACTGGCTGAGCCTGGAGAGGGGTAATGAATGAAGTCAAATCCAGTTGGTGACCGGTCACAAGTGATGTTCCCCAGGGCTCAGTGCTGGGGCCACTCCTGTTTAATATCTTTATCAATGATCTTGATGAGGAAATTGAGAGCACCCTTATTAAGTTTGTAAATGACACCAAATTAAGTAGGAGTTTTGATCTTCTTGTGGGTAGGAAGGCTCTTCAGAGGGAACTGGACAGGCTGGATCGATGGGCTGAGGCCAGTCATATGGGCTTCAACCAGACCAAGTGTCAAGTCCTGGACCTGCACCTGGGCCACAACAACCCCCTGCAACACTACAGGCTTTGAGAGGAATGGCTGGAAAGCTGCNGGAGCAGAAAAAGGATCTGGGGAACTACAGACCTTTCAGTCTGACCTCAGTGCCAGGGAAGGTCATGGAACAAATTATTCTGAGTGCCACAACACACCATTTACAGGACAACCACGTGATCAGGTCCAGTCAGCATGGGTTCATGAAGGGCAGGTCCTGCTTAATGAATCTCATCTCCTTCTATGAGAAGGTGACCCATGGTGGATGAGGGAAAGGGTGTGGATGTTGTTTACCTGGACTTCAGCAAAGCCTCTGATACTGTTCTCCACAACAACCTCATGAAAAAAGTGGCAACCCTAGATGGACAGACACTCTGTTGGATCAAACACTGGCTGAGCCTGGAGAGGGGTAATGAATGAAGTCAAATCCAGTTGGTGACCGGTCACAAGTGATGTTCCCCAGGGCTCAGTGCTGGGGCCACTCCTGTTTAATATCTTTATCAATGATCTTGATGAGGAAATTGAGAGCACCCTTATTAAGTTTGTAAATGACACCAAATTAAGTAGGAGTTTTGATCTTCTTGTGGGTAGGAAGGCTCTTCAGAGGGAACTGGACAGGCTGGATCGATGGGCTGAGGCCAGTCATATGGGCTTCAACCAGACCAAGTGTCAAGTCCTGGACCTGCACCTGGGCCACAACAACCCCCTGCAACACTACAGGCTTTGAGAGGAATGGCTGGAAAGCTGCTTGGCAGAAAGGGACCTAGGGGTGTGATTGACAGCCAGCTGAACATGAGCCAGCAATGTGCCCCGGTGGCCATGAAGGCCAACGGCGTCCTGACCTGTATCAGGAATAGTGTGGCCAGCAGGAGTAAAGAAGTGATTGTTCCACTGCACTCACCACTGGTGAGGTTGCACCTTGAGTTCAGTTTTGGGTGCTGCAGTATAAGAAGGACATTGAGGTGCCGGGGAGGGTCCAGAGAAGAGCAACAAAGCTGGTGAAGTGTCTTGAGAATCTCACAAGGAGCTGCTGAGAGCACTGGAGTTGTTTACTCTGATGAAAAGGAGGCTGAGGGGAGACTTTATTGCTCCCTGAAGGGAGGTTGTAGAGAGGTGGGTGTTGGTCTCTTCTCATAAGTCTCAGCTGATAGGACAAGAGGAAATGGCATCAAGTTGTGCCACGGAATGTTTAGGTTGGACATTAGGAAAAGCTTCTATACCAAAAGTGTTATCAAAGACTGGAACAAGCTATCCAGTGAAGTGGTTGAATAACCATCCCTGGATGTATTTAAAAGCCATCTAGATATGGTGCTTAAGGATTTGGTGTAGTAGTGGCACTGGTAGTTAGACTTAATGGTTGGACTTAATGATCTTGAAGGTCTTTCCCAATTATAATGATTCTGTGAAACTCAGTCTTCTGAGTGTGAGTGAAGTTTCCAATACCACAGTTCACCAGCATTTGCACTCTGAGAGATTGTGTGTTGGTTACTGGATCCAATCTCACATGCTGTATGCAGCCTCAAGCCATGCTTTTTTTCAGAGACCAGGTTAAGCTCTTGCGAGTACAGGATTGTGCACATGTAAAATAAAAAGAGTCCCATGTAAAGACACAGCTCAAATTGAAACTCACTCCAGGATACATCTGTATGGCTCATGCCTCCTCAGAGTAGATCCAGTAAAAGGTATATGACATTTTTATGTCTGTGAGTTATCACCAGAAGGATTCTGAGAAGCAAAGGGATCTGGATGGATGCAAGTTAAGAGAGTAGGATGGGAGCATAATGGAACAGAGAGGAGGTAGCTGGCATAGAAAGAAGTGGATCACACAAAGAGGAGTTGTTTTTGTAAAGAGCAAGGATAGGAAAGGCAAGAAAAAACATAAAAATATATTATTTAGAAGTTTTTCACTTGAAGGTTAAGGAATTTGCGCTGAATCATAGAATCATAGAATCATAGAATAGGCTGGGTTGGAAGGGACCTCAGAGATCATCGAGTCCAACCCTTGATCAATTACCGCCACAGTCACTAGACCATGGCACTGAGTGCCACATCAAGTCTCTTTTTAAATGTCTCCAGAGACGAAGAGTCCACCACCTCCCCAGGCAGCTTGTTCCAATGTCTGATCACCCTTTCTGTGAAAAATTTCTTTCTAATATCCAGTCTGAACTTCCCCCGGCACAATTTAAGACCATGTCCTCTTGTCTTACTGAGAGTTGCCTGGGAAAAGAGACCAACCCCCGCCTGGCTCCATCCTCCTTTCAGGTAGTTGTAGAGGGCAATGAGGTCTCCCCTGAGCCTCCTCTTCTCCAGGCTGAACAGCCCCAGCTCCCTCAGCCTCTCCTCATAGGATCTGTGCTCGAGTCCCTTCACCAGCTTGGTTGCCCTCCTCTGGACCTGTTCGAGGACCTCAATATCCTTCTTGAACTGAGGAGCCCAGAACTGAACACAGTACTCGAGGTGTGGTGAAGTGTGCAGGAAAACAGAAGCAAGAACTTCAAGCATTTATCACATATTTTAAGCCATGAGAAATCATAGATTCATAGAATCGTAGAATGTTAAGGACTGGAAGGGACCTCGAAAGATCATCCAGTCCAACAGTAAGAATTTTGATGTGCAAGGAGCAAAGTGAATTGCAAAGACTATGTCACCATATTAGACAACTGCAACTGCAGTACTTCTAAAACGAGTAGTATACCTTTGACGTACGGCTATGCCTAAAAAGCCAATCTACTCTTACAGCCTCTCACATTTCCAAATGGAAAGGATCATTTGGAGTGCATCAAGGAATATCTACCAGACTACCACATTTCTTCAGTTGTCACCTCAATGAATCCTAAATGTTGTTATACTGGATACTGTCACAGGACTTGGAGCCCTCAGTTATAAAATGGGTCCCCTGTGCTCATGATGCATTTCAGGCAGTGGACCAGAGGAATTTCTGGTCTCTAGCAATGCATTTACATGCACACACTAACATTTGCAGTGCAAGGGTTTATTGTTGATGTCAGTGAGTAGGAGAGGAAGGGAGGGAAACAATTTCACCTTGTGCACAATGCAAACCAGAAAATTTATACGAGAAAAACCCAACTTAGTAACTCAACATAAAATACTGCATTTATATTTTCCCACAGATAGGAAGAGAATGTTTTCCATTACCTGGTCCAACAGACTAGTAATCTCAAGTATATCCTCTCACTGCTCTAATGATGCCATTACTATTTTACACTTGTGCTATTATTCTTTTAGCAAATTGTTCACAAAATATTAATGTGCTTATTGCTCGTGAAACTTGGGTTTCAGTATTTTAAGTATGACAGGATACAACAATATAATTTTTGTCCCACAATAGATAAATATCTATTATGTAGGAAAGTAATTTTCAGTAGACTTACATACCAACTGTGAAGTCAAAGTTCTTTTTCCTTTTTATTCCTTATAATTCACATGAAATTAAATGGTTCTGGATGTAAATGTTTGCTACCGAACAAAGACAGAATCAATACAATCTAGAAGAGTTTACTATAAAACTTAGTATTTCCCAAACTGTTTTTCTCAGAAGGAGGGAAAAGGAGGAAAGAGAAGAGGAGGGAAATGATTTAACCAACTCTAGACCTAGACACACAATTCTTAACTTTATTTCTTTTTAATTACACTCTCCCCCAAAGCAAATTTCTCATTTGATTTTGACAGGCAGCTCAGACAAATACTCACAAACTCCTTGTACTACTGGAAGAAAATATTCCTACAAGAAGAGGTGAACTTCATGCTTTCTTTACCATACCTTACTGCAAGGAACAATGACCTCACTGAAGTACACGGGGGTAACCTCATAAATAATGCAAATGCATTATTAGAAGTGTTAGCAGATTACAGCCTGATACCCAGGACTTCAGTCTGTTTATTAGCTACTGCCCTCAGCCCTGAGGGGATCTACACAGGACTTCTTCTCTTCTCCTGTAGTGTGCAGACTTTGTGGAGTCCTTCTTAGTCTGGGAGTTTGGTAAACCCAAACTTCCCAAGATCCTTTAAGAAGTTAGGTTTGGTTTGTTTTTAAATCAGTAATTATATAACAACACAAAATCTGATCACTGTTGTAGCACGTGATATCACCTCTCTCCCACGAGTAAAATGCCATTTTCAGACTATAGAGGAGCAAGATTTAGAAAGAATTATTTCCTGTGCTTAGGGGCAAACTTGTTAAAGAGTAGGAGCAATAGCACTTCAGCTAGAGCAAGGCAGGCTCTTCTGCATGACTCTCCCACACATCCCTCCCAATGCCAATGACCTGTTTCACCTCCTTTTATTGCAGTCCCGGGCCTCTGCGTAACTCTGCCAAAACACCTCAGTCCTGACCTGCGATGCCCTTTGCTATTCCAGACCTGGGGCTCCCAAAAGGCTCTGCCAAGACCTCCTTTCTGACCTGCACCGTGCTCCCTGTTATTTCTCTCCTCGATTTTGTGTGAAGGCCACTCGGGTGCCCTGCAGTACCTCCTGCTATCTTTGCAGCCCTGGGCCCCTCTGTAGCTCTGTAAATAAGCCTCCATCCTGACCTGCAGCAACCCTTGCTATTAGGATCCAGGGATCTCTTCTGAGTAGAGCTTGCCAATCATTCCAGACCA
>VWZY01009146.1:615687-704803 GCA_013399075.1 Chloroceryle aenea
GGGGAGGGAAGAGAGAGGGAGGAAGAGGGAAAGGGCTGTTTTTAAAGCTTAATAGAATCAATGAAGAATTTAAAGAATACAGTTTAACATGTTATGAAAACAAAAGCTTTGCTCTGGTTCACTGCAGCAAAAGCACATGAAATGACACTTTTCTACTTATGGGAACACAATGTGGACTGAAATAGAAGGAGAGAGCACATAGGAAAGGATTAGTCAGAAGCAATCAAAGATCCTGATAGACAAAAGAAAAACCTACATTTCTTTGTGTGTAATTGGAGGTGCAGCCCTGCACAGCTCAGCTCTGCTTCCTTGTAGCATTTCCTACTGATTTCCCATATTCAGCATTTTTGCTCTCCCTCATCTTTTTCTATCCTCGCTCGCATGGGCCGTAGCCCAACAAAAACTGATGTGTGCTGAGTCTCACTGAACTCGGGGGGATTGGGTCATGTACCTAACATTACTCATGAGTGTAAGGACAGGCAAATTTTCAGATTTCAAGCCATGAAGTATTTGAGATAGAGATTTCTAAGTTTTGCCTGTAGAACTTCATACAAAAAGATGCATCAACAGTAATCTGTCTTGATTCGTATTAATGCGCAATATGCCAAACTCAAAGCATAAATCTACTCTTAGAAATGAGATAACTCTTGTTACTCCATAATTTCACAGAATCATTAGGGTTGGAAAGGACCTCTCAATGCTTTTGGTTTCTTCACATCACCAGGAACACTTGTTTGCTGATAGTCATTGTGGTGTTGATTTGGTTTGTGTTTTGTTGGGGTTTAAGTCTTTAACAGTGTACATTTAGGAAGAGAGATCAAAGTTGTAACTTGTTTTGAGATATTTCAGAGTTCATTAAATGTTTGTACTTCACAATTTATGTCAAGACTGTGGACTGAGATTGCTATGATATGTTTGCTGATATATTTGATGACTTTCTGGAAGCATCATCTCATAATTTAGATAACAGCTAAAAATCATCGGAGAAAAAAAATCAGTCAGAAATTTCAAGGAGCTTTAGGATAACTAGAGTCTACAACATGATGCAATGGGTGGAAGGTCATTTTAGACATGTATGATTATTGCTGAGCTAACAAAAATGGTTTGTGTCTCTGTAAAATTACTTTTTAAAACAGAATTTACATATATTTCTAAATAGGAACCTGTTCAAAATGTAGGTCAAAATGTTCATGTTAGTACTGGTACACTTATTTAAGAAAAACCTTAAAGAAATAATCTTATTTGGTTTTAATTTGGCCAAAAGAAATAAATACAACCTGACTCAAATCCCACCAAAAAGACGTCATCTAAAATATTTAGTCAGACATAGCTACAAATGATGATGTCAGTACTTAGACCATGATTTTACCTTTGGCTTTGGTTCACTTTGAGTTAACAAGTAGTCTATGCTGAAACCTCAGTGTCCCACATAAATCGTCACTGAAAAAAATGGCTTCTACCAGTCATTGCTAAATATTAATTTGTTCCACCCTCAAATCCTGCTCTGCAGTTGTTGCTTAGGGAAATCAGGCATTCATTTTCCCCATCTGTTCCACACCTCAAATTGTTTTTCCTAGTATGATCACACCCATGATGAGCAGTGGCACCTGATAAGCTTACAGTCAGAAGAGAGTTGTTCATCGGATAGCCAATATCAACAGGCAGCTATGCTCACCCATATTCAGAAGAAGGAACTTAATAACTTAATAGTTCTGTTTCAAACCCTGGCTATTGGTAGGGAAGGGCAACACCATAAAAATAAAACATGATAAAAAAAGATTATTTTCTAGATGCAAAATTTCTGAGACTTCTGGCTATAGCTTGGTTGATTCTAACCTCCACATGTCATTTTTGCCTATGATAAATGACAAAGTTTAATTTTTTTTTTAGCTAAATATATCCCTGAGCAGCTTGTATTGGATTTTATAATAAAACCAGAACTGACACAAAGTGTGTTTCTTAAATGTAAAAAAATGGAATTCTTTATGGCATAAAGCCCTAAAAAACTTAAATGCAGAGACAGGCATGATACAAAGGTGGTCATGCATTAAAAATGAAGTCCTTGAAAAAAGCCTAGTTAATTAAATATATGTACCACATATTAGCTAGCAGTTAGAGATGGCAAGATGGCAAGAAAACAAAACAGATCTCAGACTAGATAGGAGATATTTATGGCATATATTTGGAAACACAATCCTTTGAATTCCCAGGTTTAAATTTTCATTTTACAATCAGAGGCCCAACAAGGACAGGGTAACAAGGATCTAAGCTACAGCAGGAGAGCTCAGGAGGAATTCTAGCAAAGCCAGCTAACATACCTCCAGGAGGAATGGGAGATTTCTAGTCTGACTGCTGATGTCTTGTACGCTGTCCCTCACCACAACACAGCCAGAAACTGAGTTTTGGGGAGCTGGACCTGGAGTAGTGTCAAATCAGTGCACTGTGAGGCAAAGAAGAATGGTTTCTCATGTTCCCTCCTCCCTTCCTCCTGTATCATCAGGTACCTTCTGACCCACAGTTTGCAAACTTATGAAAACAAATAAAACTTAGCCCTTCTCTTACTCAGCTGTTTTTCATGATGGTTTTATTTGCTAGAAAACTCACAACACCCTCTGAAGCAGCTCTGCCTCATTTCTGCTGCAAGAATATTAACAAATCTACAGATCACAGCAGGGACTGGAGAGAGACATAGTACAGTGGGAGCTGCGGTTTCTGAAGGCTGCACTACCACGTTATGAAAGACAAGACCTTAAGTAACTTAATCTACCTTATGTATTTTAAAGGTCTCAGAAATTTGGTGAATGTTGGGCTTCAATGGGAAAAATAGAAGCATCTCTTGAGACACGTTTCACAAAAAGTAAGGGGAAAATAACAGAGATGTACTACTATTAGAGATGTACTAATATTCTAGGTGTACCTGAAGAAGAAATGTGACTTGACAGATGTTCATCACACCATTAACTTAACAAGGTCCTAAATCTGTCTCGCATCACCTTCCAAAAGTGCATAGTGAGAATGTGCAGTCTGTTTTTTAAACAGGCTAACGCTGCCTTTACTTTCCTCACCAGGGTTTGTAGTGGCTGTAACATAAACTTTATTGAGCACAGTCAACATGGGAGGAGAGGATGGGGGAAGGGAGAGGGAAAATCATCGTGCTAGGGATTCTGTGGCTAAAATAAGGTATTGAATTTCTGGTTTTCACAATGAAACACTCCAGGACAAATGAGGTGCTGAAGCAGGATTTATAATTCATTGAGTAATAGGATTTTGTACTGTTTAGCAGGATTAGGCATGTTAGAGAAAGACCTATTTATTTCAGTCTGACAATGGATGAGGAAAGTGTATAGTGCTCTTCGTTGTTATTTTAAGCAATTTACAGGATTACTCAGTAGTGGAGGCCCTGTGCTCCCCCTGCCTGCAAGGTGTCACAGTAATGGTGGTATTTGTATAATTGCAGCCTTCTCCATACAGTTTCAGAATCACAGCAGCTGAGGGATCAAAGGTGTGAAGGTTGGTGGAGGGGACAAGGGAGGGAAAAGAGGGATGTCAGGGGAGGAAAAAGTAGAAACCAATTAAAACACTCCCTTATTAGGAGCATGACCTCAGTGACCTCAGTCCTCCAAGTCTTTGGGACTTGGTTTGTTTCAGGGGTTTTATGCTAAAGTGCTGACTGTGCTTTCTCTAACGATGTCTGCCATTGACATGGCAAGGCACTGAAACCTCCTTTGCAAAGTGGCTGGGGGGAGGAAGGAGTTGTTTTTCACTAACACTTAGGATGGGATTTCCTGTTAGAGATGTTATTATTTTGTTCCTTCCTGAGCCTCTCTTTAAAAAAGAAAAATAAAAAGAAGGCAAACCAAAAAAGCAGTACCTTATTTTTATTTTCTTAATCTCTGGATTTCAAGCAGCTATTTACTTACGTGGAAACAAAACTAGCAGGACGTTCAAACTAAGGTTTCAGAGAAAAAGACATGCAGAGAAAGTGGGACTTTTCCTAGCAGTGTTCATTCTAAAGCACATGCATGAAATGGCAGCTCAGGTCAGGAAAGTCCTCAGGTCAGGGTAGAGAAGCTGAAAGCCAGTTTATTCCTTGGGAATCTGAAATGCAGTTTAATTAAACCAGTACTACAGTCTATTTCATAACCAAGTTGTTAATCATTACTATTTTCTTTCTGAATTTAAAACATCTAAGGCAGTTTAAGAAATGAAATCCTTTCTCTCCAGAAACTCAGATGGTTGAACTATACTGCCTATTAATTTAAATAATTCCTCTGGAAATCTGCAGAGGTTGCATAATGCACAGCTCTAGGTAATTTTAATCCAGAAAATAAGCCCCAGTGGCATGATCACTCTGCTCTCAAAACCCTAGAGCTCTCCTGTGAGCAACAAAATGACCATTTTCTGTCTGGCAACTCCATTATTACTGAAGAAATTGGAAAACTAGGTGCCTAAATTGGGATGACTTTCTGTTGAACACTGAATTATAATATGCTTAAAATGAAAATTTTCCTTTTAGTCTTCCTAGTAGACAAACGTTGAGTTAGAAAAAGATGGTGAGTGGAAAATAACAACGATATTGAGAATCTTTGCCACAAGCTCATTTACTGGACCGAGGTGTTCTCAACATGTAAATATTGATACCTATTCTGCTTGCAGAACAGAGTGCCAACTGCAATGGATACCTACCTGATTTCCCTTTCTCCCTGAAGGGAGAAAATTTCATGCAAGTACCTATTTAAGTGTCACCTGCAGCAAGTGACTACATTCTCATGGTCTCCCCAGAAAGAACTTAATTGCCCTCAAGTCACAAACTCACTGGACTAAGTAGCAAGTACAAGAATCTGCAAGTTTAGTAGTTCTCACAATTTGAAAGCAGATATTAAATATTTGACAATGCTAATCATCACATGGCAGAATTAATTAAAAAAACAATCTCTTGAAAATTGGTCATTAGTACAGAGACAAAACAGAGGGGGGTCAATAATCTAACAAGATGGTCATTAGTGGCAGTTTAGTACTGGGATTTAACTTGATTCTTGCTAGGCTCCAAAATAGTAGGTTACCCAGCAACGAACAATAAAACTAAGGTCATAAAATATATTCATGCTATCTGGCAACAAAAACTAATTCAAAAGGCAGGACAAATTATTTTGGACCACAGCACTGATGGTCAGAATCATATCTTCTGCCCAGAAAATGTGTTAGTAAGATGTGAAACACTTTTTCAAACAGAAATTATGCCTCAGAGAATTCCTAGGAGGTGAATGTGTGAATGTGTAGTCTGTATTCTACCCATGAGATACAGAAGTATATAAAATGTTTCAGATAAAATGTAAATTCAGGCACTTGTGATGAATATGCTTGTTTACAGCCGTGAGATTAGACCTCTGAATTGACCAGTAAACATTTACTCTTGTGACTTTGTGGAAAGTCTCCTGATACTTTGTGACTTTTTCAGAACCCCATGCCACTGGCAGCAAGGGATTATGTAAGAATTAATGCTTTCATTAGTTCCCAGGGCTGTAGAAAAATTTGTGAGCATGGTGTCTGAGACTCAAGATTTGCAATGCAATGTGGAAGAATTAAAAATTAATCATAATAGTGTAAACAGTTTCAAATTTTGAGGTTTCTGACCTGCAGTTTTGGGATGTCTTGGAATGGCAATATGGGATGAACTTTTGATGGCGTGGCTCATCAGTTACAATGAGAGGTCTATAAGTAAATTATGAGAAGCAGAAGAGTTATAATTATTTACCTATCTACCAGTTCTGTGCATCAACTTCAAATTACATGTAGAATCCAGACAGACAAACAGCCCCACTGTGTCATAGTTCATTAAAGGGTATAGTTAAAATGACAGTTTAGAAGCTGTACTATGAGATTAGATTCTTAAACCTCAGTTTTGTAGCTGTTTCAACATAGAGAAAACTATTTTACTCTATGCTTGAAGTTCTGATGTCCACATGTCACATTGCTTTATACTGACCCATTTTGACCAGTGAGTAAAAATGCTTAATGAGTAAACAACCAAATCCATCAACATTTAGTTTAAAAATAATCCTAAACAATTACTCACTTCAGCCCCACTGGTGCTGTCAGTGGTTTGTGCTCAAAGGCAGACTGAGAGGTCACATCTGAAACGTATTTCAATCCAGTTGTTAGGAATAGCAATTACCAATGACACAGACATATTCCATCAAAATAATGTAAGAAGGAGGTGAAATGCTCTTTGCTGAAGACATGAGTTGATTTTACATAGAGAACTTCATCAGAAATGAGCTGATGTGTGTGTTAGGCAAGGGCACTGGAAATCTGTTCACAGTCTTTCCATCCATTGTCCTTTATATCATTATATCTGAAACAATGTTTTAATGCTCTGATTCTTTAACTTGTATTATATCACAATACTTTGGAAAGCTTTTTCTTTTTGTAAAGATGGTTTGGGATGCCAGACCATGAACGTTTGTTTCTCCTACTGATAAGCTCATCAGCATCAATCCAAAGCCTTCTAAATTAACCTTCCTAGGATCGGAAGACACTCATAGATGTTTTTAAAATAACTAGTTTAAAATGCAGTTTTGTGCCTTCTTTTACCCTTGCTGAGTTGATGTCATATTTTCCAGGATTTTTTCCCTACAGTCATTTTTCCTGAAATATATGTGAAAAGAGAACAAAAGCTGAAGTTACTGTTTATTCCCAATATTCCTAATTTCCACCTGTGTATTCCCTTAGAGGAGTATCAAATATTGCCTAGGTCATAGTAAAATTACAAAGCACTCATGCACTGCAGTGCAACACCTGTGGAGTCTTTTAAATCAGTAATTTTCAGCCTGTGATATGCAACAATTTCGTGTCCCTGAACTACTTCTAAAGAATCTGTAAAGGAAAGAAAACCTTATCAGTAACTCTGCAGAGCTCTGCCTCTCCACTGAAAAAAAAAATATCAAGCAAACTAAACCCCATACTCTCCAGTGTCTGTAAAACCACCGGGAATAAAAACTACTGTGCCAGATTAGGTTTGGATCTGAAATGAAAACTGATGCTCTGAACTCTTCACCTTCCTCTGGAGACTGTAAATCTAATCCATTAAGACAAGTATCTTTGAAACAAATTATTTGGAGATCTCAGAAGTAAATTTCCTATTTTGGGAGAGCACTATCTTCAGTTGTCCTAAGTCAAACCCCAGTCACTGAAGCAGATTACATTATTTTACTAGCAGGCAGCATATAAGTAATGTTTTTAGGATTTGACCTGCCCACCATAAGAAAAGATTCTGCTATTCTTAGAGCGTGCGTGGTAAAATTTTTCAGTATATCTTGGAGTAAGTAATCCATAAACTATTGTTGAGCTCAGTGGGGCTTAATATCAAAGACTTCTTTAATGATAAAACAATAATGAAATAGGGTGCAAATTGAAGAATGTCTGCAAATATTCCAATTATGTCTGTTTAGATAATGCAATGTTCATCTGAGCCACCAGTCCCCAAGGACAGATAGAAGTTTCGGTACTTGTTCAAAATATTTGCTAGAAACACTAGTGTTTCAGTTCTGCAAACTCAAAACACCTGTCTACACAGTCAAAGCAAATTTGTTACAAACCAGAAATTACTGCAAGGTGACATGAGATTAAAGTGCTGATTCAGAAAAGTGTCTTTAGTTTTAGGAAGTAAACCAGGACAGGGTTTTGAAAAGAACATTGAACATAGCTTAGAACAAAAGCAGAGTACACTTTATGCGGGGATGGTAGGAAGGTATTTGTTACTCAACAGCTGCTATCTTCTTTCAAAAGATGTAAAATATTAACTTCCCACTGCTGTTACAAGTAATTTAAAGCCTAACAATAATACAAAGGATTTTTAAACTCTCTACCCTGCTATTGAGTAAAAGGAATGAAAGTAATGACACAGCCACGGTGCAAAGCAGAATCACACGTGTGCATTCTGCCATGACAACACAATAATGCATGTCCTGCATGCTCTACAGTAGAGCTGAGACTTCTGCACACAGGTGGCATTATTTTATCTAGTTCAAATAGTGCAATGTCAACAAAATCTCTGTAAGAAAAGTCTCAGTTCTGTGATGCCTCAAGCACCTTAATTCTGGAGTCTGGTCTGGGTCAGTATAAGTTTGATAGGCAATTAATGTCATAAGAGTGGGCAGCTCTAGGACTGCAATAATATACTCATGAGCCAATTTCTTTGCTGTGAAACAGAGTTAATATTTACTTTTTTTGTGTCATTTATCAGACTTATACTCACTGGTTTTCCATTAGGCCTATCATAATGACATCTTGGTGTCCAGTAACCTAAATGGCAAACAATCTAATATGCTCATTACTGAAAGGCATGTATTTACTGTATTTTTTTTCCACTGCTTACACAGTAGAGTTTGTTTGGAAATTAACATGTTGAGTACCTATGCCCAGCTGAAAAATCACCTTTCCCAAAAATCTATGACGTATGTTTGTTCTTTCCATCTCTTGAAAATTGAAGTAGGGTGTTTCTTCTAACAATAGATGACCCACAGCTTCCAGACATCCATTTGTTTTTAAGATGTTAGCTTAGGTACCCAACATCATTAGTCATTTTTTAAAATGTTAGTCCTTTTCACTGTGGCCCTGGATGTAGATGAGTCCACCCAGGAAGAAATCTGTCTCCCTGCTTAAATTAAAGACACTGTTTCTACAGTAATGCTACTGAATACTGGACTGACCCTTCCTCAATGGATCAAATGCTTATCCATTTAGTCCAACATAATGCTTTGACTTTCCTTCCTCTTTGAAATCATAATTTCTTCTTAGCTGAACAAGAGACATTTCTGTCATCTAGCATTTAAAGAAAAAAAAAAAAAAGTAGACAACTGTTGCAGTTGTGCCATGGTTGTATATCACAGCCTCTGTAACAGTGACATGCATGCTGGAAAACACACAGTTCCTACTTCACAGAGTAGTAACATTATGAACTGGATTGCGTGATGTTACTTGCAACAACAGAAAAGCTGATTTCATGATCTGAGACAAGTTTTCTGGCTTTGCCAAGGATAGTGTTCATGTATTGTAAAGAATGAACTCCTTACAATGAAATAATCAACATACCTGATCTGAATGCTGCAATCAGTGTTGCTGCTTTCTCTTCATGTTTAAAATCGTCAAAATTTTACGGTGCATTTTTTTGTGGAAAGGAGGCAGTTCAACTTCATACTGTATTATTGCATTATGGCAGTTGTAACTGCCACTTCAAATAATTCAGTATAGAATTTCATACCAAAATAAAGGCATTCAAAACAACAGACAGAAAGTGTGTAGTTATAAAATATCACTTTCCTTTTATTGCTTCTGATTTATTCCTATCTCTGATCTTTTTTTTTTTTCCAGAATGCAAAACCCACTTGTGTAATTCTGGCCTTTATTTCTGCTGGGGATGAATATCAAAAGAGATTAAATTCTTACTAGTTTTCACAATGTAACTAAATTGGCTAAGGATCTAATATTTTTACTGAAATATTTATATGCATATAAGCTTTCACCTAAGTGTAACTGTACCACTGTAAAGGTTCCTTGTACTGTTAAAGTGGTAATTCCCTTACACATCTATGAATGTGCACATCTCTCTAAATCTACATGAGGATTGTTTACACTAAATTACTATATCAGCCAAGTTAAACTACTTGACAGTATGAATTGGGACCATTGTTTCCTCCAATTTCATGGTATCAAACTAAAGAGTTACAAGAGTGAGAGAATGAATTCATATGTAACTTCTCAGGGACTGTTTGGAGCACTACCCTTCCACCCCTACGGATTATTTTTACATGTGTGGTACTGCACTGAATACACCTTCCTGATGCTGGGCTGCTTTTCATTTCAGACTTTAAGCACTAGTGTTATTGTACTAAATTCAATTTATACAGCTATGGCCATGAATATTGCCAGGGCTAACATGCCAAGCTAACGAACAACATGTGACAGAAGTTAGTCACACTGCACAGTGCAGAACTGGCAGAGAATGTGATATGAGAACCTGTACAGAATGGAAAACTGAATTTTGTATTTTGCAACTACAGAAAGTCCAGCTGAGGAAACAGCTATTAGGAACAGAAAGATGTGGAATGACAAGCTTTTTTATGCTCTCCTTTCTTGTTTCCCAACACTTGTAGACCCTTTTTCTCAGCTGTCCAGTAACAATCCTTAGAGCTGTATTTATCAGTAATGACAATTAGCATGTTGCATTTTTTTAATGCTGTCCACACACAGTAGAAGTGCTACTTTAAACGTAGCAAAGTTCAAGATTTGTTTCTGACAATTATTTTCTGGTTTTAAATTGATCAATTCTATACATGCAGATTGACTCTTTTGCCAGTTCTATTTTATGTATATGCGTGGTTTGAAAGGCAGAGGGAACTCATGCTGTGTCTCTGAACTGAGGAACAAGAACTTTTTGGAGGTATGAATTTATAAACTTGCAGGATTCATATAAACTCCCTACGTAGCACTAAGCATTGCTCCACAGCAACACCTGCCAGTTCCCTTTGGGTGTGAAGACAAGGATGGATTCAACAGTGAGGAAAGGGATACAGTGATACAGATATAATTCAACCCTCCAAAACAGCAGCTTTCTGGTTCCTTATCCTAAAAGGTGTATTTTCCTAATGTGCCAAAGAGCAAACCCTGTACCCCAGCCTATCAGTTCTACACCTGAGTACCACCTTCTTTTGACTTGGTTCAGCAAAACTGGAAACCTTTTGGCAGTCTGTTTCACACTTTAAATAGCATGGTCTCTTTGTCTCTGTAATCTGTTTCACAGTCTGGAAGTTAGGTGCTGACAGACTTAACAAGCCACGGTCTGCCCTGCCTGCTGATGCAGAAGGGAGCTGGTTTGGTGCACTGAGCTGTGCTGTTCTGGAGATATGATCACAATTATGAATGCAGGAAGATGCTTCTTTGTCACCTAAAGCCATTTAAAGTTTGGGTGGATACAAATCTCACCGTAGTCACTTGGTTCTAAACCATTCCTTCCCTGATGCTTACATCTCTAAAATAAAGCCAGATGATCTATCCTCTAAACCTGTCTTCTTACATGTGAGCACATTTTTCTGATAAGGTAAATTACAGAACAAAGGGAAACGCACTGCTTCGGCCCTCCCTCCCTCTTTAATTATCAGTAGCTGGAGACACAATTAATTTTGGAATTAAGACTGTCTGCTTTCATAAAAAACATATCCTTCCTCGTCTGGCTACGCTTTTTTTATCCCAAGCAATGTCAGTAATTATCTTCTGGGTCGCCTCTCAGTTGTCGAAAGGCTGGCTGCGTGCAGCGCTGTTTCTGCAAACAGGCTGTTTGTGACACAGTGTGGCACAGCCAGGAAGCTGACTGAGTGAGGGAGAAAAAAAAAAATCAAAACACTTCTTCAGGACTGCAGAGGCTGATATTATGCAGTAATTACAGAAGTCATGCGAGCTGATCAAATCTTTGAAACACAAGGCTCCCTACTGAGCATGATAAAATTTAAAGCAATTGTTTCAAGTCTTGAATGTGGCATAATTATCAATACCTGACTAAAAAGGAGGTGTTCCACGAGCTTCAGACAAGCCTTAGAAAATGTCATCACTACCCACTCTCTGCATAACAGTAAGGGAAGGCATACAAAGGGTTCAGGAATGTTTTGTGACACGTGTCAGAAAGAGCAGGGATTTCCTGTTGCTAAAATATGCTGTGTTGATAACTTTGGAAATTGGAATTCTTTCCATAAAATCTCTGCTCAGACTGGAAGGAAACAGACCTAAGGCAGGTGGAGTTAGGATAATTCTGTCTCCATATGGTTGACTCTGGTCCTTGGTCTCCTCTTGAGAGTGCCCCTAAGGCTGTCACAGTAGCCTGACCTTGAGAATAAGATGCAAAGTAATAATCAGCTGTTCAAGCAAACTGGAGGTGTGTTGTAAATTGATAATCTGAGGTAGAGTTTGACCAGGATGCTGTCATGAAAATATAATAACCTACCATTGTCCAGCCAGTCCCTTTCTCTCATTTTAATCTCAGAATGCCATTGCTATGTATTCTTTGTGTTTCTTCATATTTTAATTCCAGCAGACCATCTAAGGAAACACTTCAGTCTTTCTTTTAGACTTTTACGTGCTGGAGAACAACCCAAGTGCAAGTGAAAAACTTAACAAAGCATGGTAATGTAAATATATCTACTGTCCTCCTTCAGAAAGATCAGATTATTTACCTTCCAGGCTGTACTCCACACAACAGGTACTCCCCTAAAAATATAAGACCATCTGACTGTGACACTGGATCTTGGCTGCCCTAAGTGACAGCCAGAATAAAGATGGAATGTCATGGCAATACAAGCAATAAAGCAAACAAGAAATTTGCATTCCAGCTTCCCACATCAACCTTTTAGTTGTGGAATTTCAGTCAGAACTTGTGTTCTAAGTCATTTGTATTACTCTGTGATCTGGCTATTGCCAAAGGGGAGTGTGTGTCTGAGTGTGTATTAACTGCAGTGAGAACTACATTGAAGTTCAGTGCCAGAGAGCAGAAATTAAGCTTGTATGGCTGAAAACAAGTTTAGGGTTGTTGCAGGGTGGACTGGGGTCAGCAGAGAGCACCCCATCAGCATAGCCCTGTCTGGCCTGGGTGCTCTCAGTCCCATTAACTCTAAGGTGCTACACTCCTAGCAGTAATTACACTTAGCACTGTTCATGAAGACATAAAAACTTCAAATGAAGTCACTGCACTTCCCATGGGATTCAATCTACTGATTCTTGACAATAGCTCGTGGCCAACATCTTTCAAGATAATTTTCTTTATATTTATGCTTTCAGTTACAGTTCTACTCTAATCTGCCAAAATGAAACCACTATTATTCAGTTTCCCGTAAAAAGTGCACAACTTTCAGCTCTAGTTCTAGCAATAAACATTATTTATCCGCAGACTTTAAGGAATTTACAAAATTGGTGTTATTATCTCCATTTTGTAGGTGAAAAAGAGAGGTTACAAAACACTTCCCAGAACAGGGGTAGAACAAGGTCAAATGTAGAAGTTGTCTAGGTATGATATCTTGACCACAGTAATGCTGTTTCCTGAAGAGACAGCAATATGTATACTGGCAAGAACATGTAAATCTTTGCTGTTATATTAATACCATTCTAATTCACATGTCTCTGAAAAAACTCATCACAGGAGGAGCCAGGACTCCCTTATCTATCAGATTTATTTTCTTTTTAAACTTTCCCACCAAGGAACATCTATGCAGGCAAAGATGACTGATGATGCCATTAATACATCTAGATCTAGATCTGTCATGTGACAGTTGAGATGGTGGAGTGGTTAAAATCCTGAAAACCTATTATATTTTACTGCAGTTATTTTCCAAGAACCTATCCATGTGAGAAATATTTTAGTTTTCCTCAAACAACAAGTTTGACAAACTGCTGAAAAAATGAATAGATTTAAAATATTTGATTATTTAAAAAACCCATCTATATATAATTGTGATGGAGCTAATTGTAAAAGTTATAACCATCAAGCAGGAATAAGGACTGTGGGACACATGATTAGAATGATGTATACCACACATAAATTCTTACACATAAAACACTTGCAAAAAACTAGAGGAATTATAAAAAATGCAGTCTCATAAGAGTCTGATGAACACTTGAAGTAACATGCTAGATGAAATATTGCTACAAATATGAGATGAAAAGGGAGATCATCCTTCAGTGTAGAGGTCTATGCAGACTCACTGAAGGGACAGATAAACCAAAGGATGAAGCATGTTCAGCACATTGCAATGTGAGTTTTGGGGGAGGGGAGGTGGATGGACAGAAATAATCTATCAAAGGCCATCAAGAACAGATAAGTTTCAGTAGAGTATCTGGTAGATACACATCTAATAGATGACATTTTGGAAGTATTGGTGAAGTGAATCCAGCAATATCTAGTTGGTAATTAGATGGTGGTTTTAGAACCTCATAGGCAGTGAAAACCAGGTCCAGAACATGTCTTGTACTAAGATGCCTACGCTGTAACTGCATTGCAACACGAGTAAATGAGCACAGGGGAATCTGAAGAGGAATGTGCCTCGAGAAGGAAAGGCTAAGGGGGATCTTACCCATGTGTAATATACCTGACGGGTGGGTATAAAGTAAATGGAGCCACACCCTTTCCAGTAGTTTCTCGTGAAGGGATGAGAGGCAATGGGCACAAACTGAAATACAGGATATTCAATTTCAGCACAAGGAAATGGTTTTTCACTGTGAGGCTCGCTGATCACTGATACAGGTTGTCTGGTGAGGTCGTGTAGTCTCTATCCTAGGTGACATGAAAAACCCTGCTTTGGGTGGGAGTTGAACTAGATTATCTTCTGATGTTTCTTCCAGACACAGTGATTTTGTGGTATCTGAATGAACTGCAGATCTGAGGTAACTATTTAAACAGAAGTGTTATGAAACAGCTGAATTTGATGTTTCCAACAGAGACATCATTGAATTTTCAGGTACCCTTCAGTCAAGGACTCCATTCAAAAGCTATCCAACAGGAGCATATGAAGCAGGTTGTTTCATACAGTACCCTACTGGATGGGAGTTTTCTGATCAAAATAAAGCATTCCACCTCATTCAACCCCGCTTCACATAAAGCAAAGCCTGTATCCAGGACTTAGCTTTGTTAACATTGTGAGATAGTTACCTTGTAAATAATGCTTTGCCCCCCAACATAAGACAGACATGGACCTATTTGAGTGGGTCCAGATGATCAGGATTCTGGAGCACCTCCCATATGAGGAAAGGCTGAGAGTTGCAGTTGTTCAGCCTGGAGAAAAGAAGTCTCTGGGGAGACCTCATAGCAGCCTTCCAGGACTTAAAAGGGGCCTACAGGAAAGATAAGGAGGGACACTTTGTCAAAGAGTACAGCGATAGGACAGATGTTAAGAGTTTTAAACTGAAAGAGGGTAGATTTAGATTAGACATTAGAAAGAAATTCTTTATTGTGAGGGTGGTAAGGCACTGAACAGAGAAGTGGTTGATGCCCCTCCCTGGTAATATTCAAGGTCAGGTTGGATGTTGATTTGGGCAACTTGAAAGATGTCGCTGCCCATGGCAGCAGAGTTGGAACTAGATGATCTTTAAGGTCCATTCTAAGCCAAACTACTCTGTGATTCTATGATTCTATTCTACAGTCTCCGTGGAGTCTATCGCCACATGACATTTACGAATCATTTGAATCAAAACAAAGAAGGAATAACTTATCAATAAAGGATCATGCATAAATGTAGAACAATAAAGTTAATAATTCACCCTTCCTACCTCTCTAATTTTTTATTGGCATGAAAAATCTTCAATATCTTTATAAAAGGAATTATTTTCTATTATTTTCACATTTCTCATTTAAGCTTACTTTTCAAAGGCCCCTGAGTCAGTGCTGCCTTTGAGCTGCCATTCACCCGTCCTCTTCTAACCATTTTCCCAATTCCATCTGAACTGGGACCATCTTTAACTTTGAAATGAAGATTCCACTTGATTTTTATTAGAGTGCAATCATTACATCAAACAAGTATTTACCTTGAGTCCTAATTCATGCTCGCTGCAGCTAAACAGAAGATAGCAGAAATTACTAGAACACATTGCTGTCCAAAAGCTTCTTTACCAAAATTACAATGTTTTATTTCATTTTTGATTACGCGCTTGCAATCGATATTAACCTGCTTCCCCAAAACCTACCTGCAATCAAAGCTTTCTCTCCTTGGACTGTGCCTAACAAAGTAACAATTGCTGACACAGATTGCAAATGGTTCTAATAATTAAACAGAAAAAATACCATCTCCATACCCCTGAGAAACTGTACACATATGTATTATTCCCAGAGTGCTTAACAGTGCAATAGAAACACTTTCCAACTGCTTTCAGTGATACAGTCCTCTTGCTAATCATTCCAACCCGAAATTATTACCGCAGTGGATGGACATCTAGCTGCTGCTGCCAAAAGCTTCAGTTACATATGTAAATTACCTTCATTAACTAGAGGAGCCCAACTTCCTAATAAAGACTGTGTGGTGTCTTGGTTAATCAAGTCTTAGACTTTTTTAGGTAAGACATTAAAGTGTAAGAAATCCTAAAATAAAAATGCAAAAACTGGATTCCAGTAGGTCAGGCCCCCCGCCCACCCCCAGAAAAAGGAAAGGAAAAAGAAAAGAAAGGTTTATCTAATGAAAACAGTCCTGCCTAACCTATCACATCTTCTATAGCATCATACCTCAAATAAATGTAGGCTTATAAATGTCAAGCTGAAATGGAATCATGCCTTGCTCTTAAAATCAGAGCTTAATTAGCCCAAGGGAGAAGAAACAATTGGGCAGATTCCTCCTTCAAGTGATGATTAGCTCTCATTATTTCAGTCTGTCTTCTAGGCCATTTAGCAGAGCAAAGGAAGATAATCAGGGAAAAGGGTTACTTCAGTGAGAGTGTCTGACAATACAAGTCTTGATTTAATTTCATAGGACAGAAGAGGTTACTTAAATTCCAGCACAGTTAGATGTCAAGTGAAGACAGTGCAGGTCAAAGAAGTCAATAAAATAAAATGTAAGAGGAACTGGGAACTTCCCAAATAAGGGAGAAGAAATTTATGTCTGTCCAAAACATGGTATTTACTAATGTGAGGAAACACAATTCACAAAGGCAGAGGAGGAAAAAAGTTACTTTCACAATAATTTCATAGAAGTATCTGACCTTGTACCTGTAGTAACAAGGAACCACATCTTGTTGCCAAAGATGTTCCTTCTGATGAATAAAGACAATACAACTGCTCCTTTCATATGGGCAAAACGATTTGTTCTCTGTTACTCCAGTTATGTACTGATGAAACTCCCTGCTACGACAGGTTCTTGGAAACAGAGTTGAAAACAAGTAATCTAGTTCAGTGACTACATTTTAAACAAAGGACACTGATTTGCCTATCTAAATGAGACTGTAAATTCCCAACCGATGAGAGCAGAAAATACTTCAGCATAAGATCATAGAATCATAGAATCATTAGGGTTGGAAAGGACCTCTAGGATCATCAAGTCCAACGTTCATCCTAACATCTCTCTATCCACTAGAGCATAGCCTCAAGTGCTATTTCTACTTGTTTTCTAAACACCTCCAGGTATGGTGACTCCACCACCTCCCTGGGCAGCCTGTTCCAGTGCCCAACCACTCTCTCGGTGAAAAATTTCTTCCTAATATCCAATCTAAACCTCCCCTGATGCAACTCGAGGCCATTTCCTCTCGTTTTATCATTACTAATTTGGGAGAAGAGACCAACACCAGCCTCACTACAACCTCCTTTTAGTAATTGTAGAGAGCAGTAAGGTCTCCTCTCAGTCTCCTCTTCTCCAGACTAAACAACCCCAGTTCCCTCAGCCTCTCATAAGGCCTCTCCTCACATGTTCAGGAACTATCCAGGCACAGCAGAGATTTTTGTGACTGGAATATCTATCTAGACATGATTGACATACAGTTTCTGATATTTTTAGCCCTAGGATATATAAGACATTTAGACTTTGCACATAAAGATCATCTCAAAGAATGGAAGGCAAGCTCAGTGAAGGAGCTGCGGTTTAGCTCCATTGGTGTAGGAAAGTATGGAAGAAAGGTTACTGTGCTACACCTACGGGTCCGAGCTGGAGTATACATGGAAAACAACAAGCAAACCAATGCAGTATTTTACAAAACTCAGCAGCGTTACACAATTATTAAGCCTAGGAATGAATTTCAGAGCCAAATGCAATTGTGCCAGAGGTGAAGGAAAATCTACAATGCAATCATTCAAGCAGCAGTTTGGCGAGGCCACCAGGATTAACACCTTCAGCTTCTGCAAATACATCATGGGTACTTCAAGAATCACAAGGGCTCAGCACTTTGTTTGTTTCTCTTGAGCAAATATCCTATTTTATGATTCAACAGCAGTGTTTTGAATAAACCAGGTTTACCTACACTGTCTTCTAGAAGACCAATAAACAAGAGTTGCAATAGTTAATCCTAGATGCTATTAAAGGAGTTTCAGTTCGGTTCAATCCTTCTAATTTGCAACATTTGGCATTCAGCCAAATAGTTGTGACTTAATAGGATATGCAAGTTAAAATTAAAATCCTGCATGCCTGTCTGTTTCTGTTCTTATCCCACACTTCCTCTTTGGGTAAAACACTCCATTATTACTGCTGTATCCAGAGCCTGTATTTTGTCTCTGGTCTCCTTTAACTCGTGGCAACCCTTACTTAAAGAAGACACAAACACACTATAGTGTAACTGTTTGGGAATAGTTATATTTTCTTTGAAGTCTCCAAAGAACTTTAGATCAGGACCTTAGAGACAAAAAAATGGAGAGTGCGCAAGTATTCCACAAGATATGTGGAAAGCAACTACAGTATCTGCTGTAGGCCTAGATACTGAAAAAAAGCATGTTAGAGAAGGGTCCAAGTTAGATTTTATTTTTTGTTTAACATATTTTATTCCCTTACTTCAAATAACAAATATTCCCAATACCTGTTCAATAGAGGGATTACAAATAATGAACAATGGCTGTCTTTGTTCACAATTTTTAATACATAAAAAAGAAGCAATTTATGTTATGGAGCATAGGCAAGCACTTAGGAAAAAAACCCTAACAAACTTACAGTCAATCTTAACTACTGGGGACAACTCTGAAAGACATTAGCAGTAACAGTTTCAATCACAGATCGACTGTGAATTTTTCCATCACTTTTTTATTTACATTCCTTTTCTTCTTTCAGGCTTTTTCTTTCCTTCATCTTCTTCCCCCCCTCACATTTCTATTCAAACAAGTCAGCCAAATGTTTTAAACAATAAAATCTGTAGCAAATTCAGTATCTGGCAGTTTCTCATCAGTTTGCACAATGAATACACACTGTGTTTTCTACTGCACCCTCAAAGCTTTGCAGACTGGGGAATAACTCTGCATTTATAAACCAATAAAATAAATATACATGTATTTAAAAAAGGATCCAGTTGCTCTCAGAAGAGCTTGTAAGCAAAATACTTTCCTGATTTATACTCTCCAGTTAACAACAGAAAGATCAAAGCTCTTAAGTACATATGTAACATTTATTATTCCCCATGAATGCTGTTTAAGGAAAAATTCAGCACATATATTAGACATTCTTATTTTAAGACGTCCATACTTCAAACACCTCTTCTAATAACAAAATAATAGGGGGAAGATAATGAGTTTTTATCCTTGATTACTTTTCTGCTTTAGTGGAGTGCTCCCACTGTGATCTCCACAAGTCATTTCACAAGACATTTATCTACAAGAGAAAGGAACAGAAAGAATTTCAGGGAGTGATTAAACCTGATGTCTCCTTTCTACAGACACGTGCACAGGCTTAATCAATCTGACGCCAGCAGTCTCCACTTTCACATTGCCTGCTGGCTTCATGCCTGACAGATTCCACCTACTGTACATCTTTGTAGGCAGAATAAAGATGTGAGATAAAGAAAGCAAAGTGAGCCAGCAGACCAGACTGCATAAATTGCATGCCACTAGTCTAAGCTGCGTGAGGCTCTGATCCCTGCGACTATTGCTGTCTCAGCCACCCTGCAGTGCAAATAGAGTGTTTATGAAGAGTATATGTGTGCTCTTGAAAGCCAAAGTTAGGCTTACTTTGTTTCTTTCCAAACCGTGAGTAGTAATGCTTTCAACATTAAAGAGTCTGCAGCCTTTACGTGTTGAGTTGTCCATCTGCACATACTACATTAGTCAAATAGGAAACATATTGCAGTAATAGAGGTTCTTAGGAAAAGTTACCAATTCATCTTAGACCACTGACATAAGAGGATTTTTTTAAGCAACACTTATTAGGCTTGCTATATGAAAGCTATGACTGCTTCAGCCCAGAATTTTCCTAAGGGGCAAAAACCAAACCAAAACCTGTAACTAAATCTCTAGCGTTCCCTCTCCCCTGTGAAAAACACCAACAATGTTGCAATTTGAAATGCAGTAAGAAAAACAGTTAGTATACTAAATTGCTCTGGGCTTTATGTGTCCTCACTGAGGGTAATATTGGGTTCTCCCCTAAATAAAAATATCCCTTGAGGATGAAATGCTAGGACAGTAAATACTGTGTTTTAGGAGGAGAAGAGGCAGACCTGCCATCTGTCTTAAACTGAAATTCAGGAAAAAAAAAAATTCCATTTCTTCCTCCTATCCATGTATACTTTAATACTTCAAGGCCCAAATGAGTGACCATATTTGCACACAAGATGTACAGAAAGGCACTGAAGAAAATTAATGACTGTGGAAAACTTTTAATAGCTCAGGTAATATATTCTAGGATCTAAAAGGGAAAGAGATTCTAGTTTAAGGTTTAGAACCTAAAAAGTTTACAAAAATAAAATCCAAATTTAGAGTAAGGTAAGTAAAAAATTACAACAGTAAGAGAAATTACAGATGTGTATCTAAAATTAAAAATCATTCCTTTATGAGGATATAGATTTCAGACATCAGCTCTACTCCCAGTGGTGTGGGCCAGCATCAGCATAATAAAATGCCAAATGAGAAAAATTCTTTTCAAATTGCTATACAAAAAATTGTAAATAACTTCTGGATGGCTGTAAATTTCCCTTTCATTTCATGGGAGGATATGGTTCTGAGAATGGCATCTATTCTCGATGATAAAACATTTGGGCTGTCCTTAATTCAGGAAAAGCAGGATAAAGAAAAATGCTCCTGAGAATTACAGACTCTCACAAATGGTCCTGGTGTAAAAGATATCATCCATTCAAACACAAGAGAACAAAGATCAGAACAACAGGGTGTCTTGACTCGCATGTTTTAATAGTGGTCGTATGGAAAGAACCAGATGGAGAATCCTGTCCTAACAAAACCAAATAAAAGGTTCATCTGAGCTGTCTGTTAAGATTTAAAAAAACCCAAACCATAATTTAAGTGACAACATTAAAGCAGGTACTGCAGACCTAGAAAATAGACATCATGTCATCTATACTCTTGTGTTCTGCTCTCATGACCAGGCAGCCAAGAGGATTCTTGTCAATACAAGTGTTCTTCCTGTACTCATAGCAGAGGGAGCATTCACATACCAGGAAAAAATGCCCCATGTAGGGCTCTATGGCTGGGATGTCTATCCACTGCTACAGACAACCCAAGCAACCTCTGAGACAATACCATCAGTGTCTTTTTAAATGTACCTTTTTGGACTGTGCTATTTTTTTCTTATCCTAAGAGAAATACACTTTCAAAACGATGCCATTTAAAAATAAATATTGTCATCACCCATTCAAATTGAGTGATATATATTCCAGCAGTCTAAAGAATGCAGGAAGGCATAACATTTCACCTAAACCATTCTGAATGCCAAGTGATGCTCTATGTAAACAGGAAATGTAGCTATTTATATGCATAGCACATGGTCTGCCAGGACATTTCCCAGGTCTCTTTTGAATCTTTTGTACACTAAGCAAATTAAAAAATAAAAACCAAAACAAAACCAAAGAAATCCACCCACATAAAAACAGGAAAATCATGCTTTTCTCTATTTTTTTTTTTTAAGTCTCGGTAGACAGCTGAGTCCTACAATTTACAGATTCCTGCTTCTGCCTGATCCTGACATTGAATAACAGTCCTGGATTTGAGACATCTGTTACCCATAAAATAACTGTGCTAATGATATTGATCCAATTCAAAGTTAGCACAACTGGATCAAGCAGGAAAGCACAAGCACAAAAAGAGAGCTCCAAGTTTCCACTGATGTTTTCAATAATTATATGAACAGAAAGCTAGATCTTGAAAAACAAACATCATTTCTGTTTAAAGAATGATGCTGTCACCTTGTTAACAGACCTTCAAGAACCTAAACACGTGTAAGGAGAGGAGAGATTCTTTTCTTTCAAGAACTGGGGAGCCACCATTTCTGAGGTTATCTAGAAGTAATCACTACACTCATCCTTCTTCTTTCTTTAAGTTTTATTTCCACAGGAACATGCACTTTACAGACATGCTGCCCTTTGCACCTGAGATATACTTTTTTTAGGTGCTCAAGTGTTTTCCTAACAGGCTCAAAAGACTGGATGGAATGGCAGAGTGCCTTCTCTGCATCCCTCCAACCACTTCCCTGTGGAACCAAGGCAGTTTCACTCAGATCTCCATCTACCCACAGCAGCCAGGGTTTATGTCTGGCACATCTGAAAGCTTTCTTGGGTATGAAAATCCGTCTTTAGAAAGACCAAACAAAAAAGAGGGAGAAAGAAAGCTCACTGAGCAGTAGAAACTACCTAAGGAAAACAGGCTCAAGTCTCAGGCATGTGATTTAATTGGGGATGTATTAAGGCTAACAGGAAACGCCACTGATAAGAAGTTAAGGACTAAATGGACAATGTCTTCTAAGGGATTTCAGATTCTTTGATGGGCCTATAAGGCATAAGTCCTCTAACAGTCTGCTGCAACCAGAGTTAATTACGGATTTATACATGTGGAGAAAAGAGTTGATAGTTATCTGTAATAAGCCTAAATTGGAGAGAGACAACCTGAGGTCAGAGAAGTTATTAGTCTGCCACAGAGAACTTTTAGTGAATCCAGGAAAATGAGAGGGGGAGAAATAAAAAGAAATTCCAAGCCCAGTCCCCCAGTCCCTCCTCTTTTCCAAACTGATGCAACACTGCCTTCATCATCCTCACTTCCTAGCTGACATGCAAAAATCAAGGCTTTCTACTTCTGTAGTATCTGTTAAATTTGCTTCACCTTTTCCAGACAAAACCCTTTTAATGATCACTCTGTTACCATCCTGTCACTAAGATACAAATAAAGTAGTCAGCTGAAAATACAGCTGATTTCTAGAACATTGGAATTTTTCAGGATATCACCTTGTTCTGAAGATGGAGGTGGTCTTCCTCGTGTACAGAGAAAATGGTGCTTGGAGGCCCAAAGCAACTCTTCTCACTCATGCCAGCAGTCAGTATGTTACCTGGCTGAACTTCTGCTCTGCCAGAGGATGGAGGTTATGGTTTAGGAGAGTTCCAGCTGTGACAAAGAAGTGCTAGAAAAACTCTGCAGATAGAGGACTGAATACCAGTTTTCTATGTTGTCATCAACATGAAGTATCTGTGAACGAACAAATTATTTGCCCTGGGGCTCTCTAACTTAATTTGCTATATGCATGCTAAATTGAATTAAAAAACTTGCCTTTCCAAAAAGTTACTTTACTGCATTTTCAAAGACGCAGTTTGATCAGCTGACTCTGATTTCACCAGAGGCTTACATTATACATATTATACCTGTCAAACATTCACAAAAAAAGGTATTTAAGTGACTGTTCTAAAAGGGAAAAAACCCACATCAATCTTCCTGGCTTCAAATGTTTGATACTCTGCACGTTCTGAAGAGTAATTCACTTGCACACTGAGAGTTTTTAAACCCAAGGAGCACTCACAGACTTCACGCAAAGGACTAAAAATACACAGATCTTGATCTGGAACCACATGGATCTTGTTCCATACTAAATCCAACTCATTAGTGAAGCACAGGCCTCAGGCTTGTCTGAGGACATCAAGAGGTTTTCTGAAACATGTTGATGTGCAACTGCATGGTTGCTCTGGATGGAGCCCCTTTATGGCTGAATTTTTTTTTTTTCCATTAACTTTGAAGAAAGAAGTGATAGGTATTTATTAAGGAAGGAAATGAAACAATAGTAGTAACAAAATTTCTGGTTATTTGACCTAGTATCTTATTTGTAGGCTTGGACAACTGTTATTAAAAGGTTGCCCAGCAGAAAAGCAGAAAACACCTTCAATGGTACAGATGTAACAAAAAAAAAGGGTATTAAATTCTTGGGTTTGATATACAGTATTATTTCTTTTTCCAGATCTCATTACTTTCTTGCATGTCTGTTTTCTTCTTGAAACTCTAGTCCTTGAGACCATATAATTGCCTTTATGAAATGCTAAAGAAAGGCTAACAATCAAATAATGTATGTTCTGGCAAAGAGTGTGCCACATAGAGGGGATGCCCACAGATACGAGTTAATTCTGCCCAGCCTCTCAGCTGTGATGGTGATGTCAGCTCTGATCCAAAAGCTTTCGGACCTATGCAGTGATGAACAGGACTGCACAATCCTGGCAATATGGTAGAGCTCACAGGCTGGGCTCAACGCTCAGAAAGTGCTCAATTACACTCAGGGTGTCTCATGTAGAAACTGTCCTACTTTCTGCCACTCTTTACAGTGGTGAATGCTTGGATCACACGGTGATTTTGGTAATCATCATGCAGAATACTGAAGTGCGAAGACTTAGGTGACCTCTGAACATCTGGGCAATAATAGGACCAAATTCTTACTCCTGCCTAAATAAAGAGGAATTCAAGGTGGCAGACCTCTGTGCTATGCTGAGTTTAGGACTGTTAATGTTGAGGATAAGTACTGCCCTGCCACGAGAACTGACTCTGCCTGCACGCCCACCACTCCATGGAGGACAGAAGTGTGATCACTGTGACGCATTCAGTCCTTTTTGTCTGTCCTACATCTGTCCACAAGAACTTTAATTATGCTAGCCAGGAGGACTGGTTTTCTTAGCAAGCATAGGAAGAAGACTGCAAAGTTTTCCTTTGCAGATCCCTACTAAATCCTCTTCAGAGTTTTCCTTTCCAAAGAGAAAAATGGTGTTCTTCTCTTTCCCTTTTAGTTTTACCAAATTTGATTAGAGCTGTGAGTAGGATAAACTATATCTTTAAATAAGCAGGTGAGTAGAAATAACTGAAAAGCCTGGTTGTATGGTTCAAAACTTTTAGTGAGACTGCAAGAATACGTGCTTCTGTTAGAAACATGTGTGCAGAATATTAGGAAAACCACTTTTTCTTTCCAATGCCACCAGATACTTGAAATCAACCATTTATATTAAGGTCATTAAGCTCAACGAGGATGCTTAGTAAAGACACCATTCCTAACATGAAAGAGTATTTTTGGTTACCTACAAGCTTAAGTTTTCTTTTTACCATGCCTGGCTGTTTATATAATGCGGGAAAACATTTTGATTTCAGGAAATACCTAGGCCTATATAAAGTCTTCATCTGAGACTCATATTAAATGTTGATTTAATCTGTCTCTAAGAAATCATACCAAGGTTTGCACATATTTATTTATAAACCTTGTAATTCTCACAATTGATAGCCTTTACAACCAGTCAGCTTAAGACCTTTCATATTTCTTGTGAAAGATATGGTAAGAATGAATAATGGAAATAAAATATTTGCTTCAATCTTTGATGCAGAAAAATCAATGCCAAACTGTAGGTGTGTTCTGTAGCATATTGGACTGTGACATTTCCTTTTTATTGGATGAAAGAGAGGCCAGCTGGTCTACAAACACTCTAAAACCTTTGCAAAAATGTCTCTACTTTTTAGTGCCAGGAACCAACACCAGATTTTTACCATGCACATAAATAAAATATTGCTTCTGATCTTTTAATAGAATCATAGAATTGTTTTGGTTGGAAGAAACCTTTAAGGTCATCAAGTCCACCCTTTAGCCTAGCACTGCCAGGTCACCACTAAACCATGTCCCTAAGTGCTACCACCACACATCTTTTAAACACCTCTGGGGATGGCGACTCCGCCATCAGTCACAGACTGTTACAGTGTTTTACAACGTTTTTGGTGAATAATTTTATCCTAATATCCAACCTAAACCTCCCCTGGCACAACTTATGGCTCTTTCCTCTTGTACTATCACTTACTTTATGTGAGAACAGATGGAGCACCAACTCTGCAATCTCCTTTCAGGGACTTGTAGAGAGCAAGAAGGCCTCCCCTCAGCCTCCCTTTCTTCTGGGCTAAACAACCCCAGTTCCCTCAGACACTCTTCCTAGGACTTGTGCTCTAGACTCTTCACCATCATTACCCTTCTTTGGACACACTCCAGCACCTCAATGTCCTTCCTGGAGTGAGGGATTCAATACTGAACACAGTACTGGAGCTGCTGCCTCATCAGTGCCAGTCAGGGGGACAATCAAACCACGTCCCTAGTCCTGCTGGCCACACTACTGCTGATCCAGGCCAGGATGCTGTTGGCCTTCTTGGCCACCTGGGCACACTTCTGTCTCAAAGCCATAGTCTTTCCTTTTCATCTTGAGTTCCAGCCAAGTCTCTCTGTTCAGCCATGCTGGTCTTCCCCACCCTGTGCATCTTATGTGCGTGTCTTATGGCACATGGGAACAGAATGCTCCTGTGCCTTAAAGAGTTCCCTCCTGAACAGTGCCCAGCCTCCCTGGACTCCTCTGCCCTTCAGGACAGCCTCCCAAGTGACCCTGTTATCTAGACTTCTAAACAGGTCAAAGTCCAGTTCTACTGACCTCCCTTCTTACTTCCCAAGGATTGAAAACTCTCATTTCATGATCACTATGCCCAAGACAGCCTCCAACCATCACAACACGCACAAGTACTTCTGTGCTCCTGAACAACAGGTCTAGCAGGGAACCCTTCTATGGTATTTGTATTTCAAAACTCTTCTGAATGCTTCCAGTGCCATCATGCACTTGTAACACTCAACCGCAGTAATGAAAGAAGCTCAACTCAGAAGAAGTATGTTTCAACTTCAACCAAAAAATCTGTGTTTACTTCCAGAGGTAGTTAGTATTTCCCTCATGATTTCTCAGTCAAGTGATGATTAGGCTTAGCTTTACTTAGCTTATGGCAGCTGATAAACTACAGCCAATGAAACAGTAGTGATGTTAAATAAGGAAACTCTCTCCTTCTCCTCACACATTTTTTGGTGCAATGCTTTCCTTTCCTTTAATTTAGCAATGACTGCATAATAGAAAAACAATGAAAAACAACAAGAAGTCTTTTACAGCTGAGTGAGAATGGCAACTCAACCTCTAGCATACTGTTCTGGAAAAGTTATATAGCAGTAACAACCAAGTTTGCAATAAATGCACAATAGCAGTAATAGTAAGAGATAGTGACTACTGCCATCATAAACCAGAAATGCTTAAAAGTCATACACAGAAAAAAATTAGAGGTTAATTTAGAGAGCTTATTTGTCTCTCTACTACCATATACAGTTCTCTCATTTAATTCAGAAAAAAAGTCAGAGTACAAGTCAAGTTTCTTATTTCACTTAAATCAAGTGAGTCAAGTCTCTGACCTCACTTAAATCTTTAAGCTAATCTTGTGATTATGGTATTTCCTAATGACTACTCCAATTTGTGAGTTATGATATTATGATTTTGCTATTTTAAGCTGTCCTTTCAATACCTGTGTTTGGATTAACTATAATATATAAACACTTGCTCAAATTCAGGAAATGTCTTTGCATTTCTAACTAAGCAGATTATTTCTTGGAGAATAATATATTTTAATTACAGAGATTTATCTAAAATCCAGATTGTAATGAGAAAGAACAGAAAATGACTGAAATAAAAACTGGCATACTGATATACAAATTATAATTTAGATTGCCTGGTACCTATTGCTACAATATCCTGTTTGTTTCCTTGAAACTTTGCTAACTTACCAGAATTATACAGTAGTTTCTGAGAATTTCAGCAGAAAACACACATCTATGTCCATGTAACAAACGGAAGTGCTTAAAGAAGGATTGTCCTGCCCATCAGTAATAGTGTTAGCCAAAAGGTCTAATAGTGTTCTGCTTTAAAGCAGTTATTTGCTATTGATTGTATTTTCTTTCATAAACATAACCTTGGCTATTGCAGATTAACCATACACAATCACCCAGCTCAATCACATCAAAGCTTCCTAAATATACAACCATTAGCTCTCATAAACTGACATTGTATCTCAGAAATTAACAGTAATAGGAGCTACCTACTAATGGCCCAGGTAGTGCACTCATCCACAAGATAACGGATCTATTATGTACCATTAATAATGATCTAATTTGTTTTGTAAATAGAAATTATTTTTTTAACCCTCCTATAAAATCTCATAAGCAAATTTTCCTTAAATTATTCATATTTAGCAGCTGTGTTGCTTAAGAGCTTAGGGGGTTGACATGATGAGCTCTCCATTTAAAAGAACCCCAACAAAAAAAAAAAAGAAAAGAAAAAAAAACACTCAATGGAAAAATCATCCCTGTTTTATTTTAAAATATGAATGCAGCTCTGAAATTTAAACCAGATTTCAATTTATGTGGACTGGAGATGAAATGGTGTTTATTAGCAGTTTGGCCATTTGTTTTATTACCAGCACCTTCCCATGACATGAGTAGTTAACAGTAGCACCCACAGAGAGACTTGGATCATTTCCAAGTGTTTCTGCAAATATATAAAGCCTGGAGGCTTTTAGATATGTAAGATCATCATCCTTATATTCCTCTCTTCCTGCTAGGTAAGTGATCTTCAGAATCTGTCAAAATGACCACAGTTGCTTAATTAGTCTTAGATTTTAGAAAAAAAGAAGAGCTTGGTCAGTATTTATGCATTTTAACAGTGTGAAGAAACTTAGATCATCTCCAACTTGATATAATTTGACAGCTACACCTGACAAATGTCCCAATCAAATCAACATTATAAGGCAGACTCAATGGTGTCAATATTTGATTTTAAAATTCTTCTCTAAAAACATATTTTAATGAAAATGTCAGGGCCACTTCTTTATTCGTTACCAGTGATTCAGAATTACAGCTTTAAAATGTTGAGGTCAAAAGACTATGTCTTGCTTCCTATAGAAATACAAACAGATTTTTTTTTCCACTAGCTACACATGACAGGGACACAAAATACTTCCCACAGCTACCTTAATACCAAAAATTGGCTGCACATTTCAATGTTACTTTTCACTTCCTAGCTATAGACAGAAATGTTATGCATTTAAGAACATTTCTCAAGTCTTTCATATATCAGTATTTTGTCAGTTATTGCATGCAGTTTTAATGTGTTTAGTAATATCATTCTTTTAATAAAATAAAATAAAAACCTAACACAAAAAAAAAAAATATATATTTCAGCCCTTTGAACTGGAAAATCAGTTTTTCCTGGTGGGGTCACAATTCAGCACCCTTCTTGTATGGCTGGACTATCTTCAATAAAGAGAAGAAAATACAATTCCTAATGCATGTAATTTTCATAGATTGCAGATTTTTCTAGGAAATGGAATATGGGGGTTTCTTGGCCCTATGAGTATGATAAGAATCTCCAGTTTCCCTGCTGGAAAGCAGAGAGTTTTCAAAAAGAAATGATGTAAACAATGTGCTACTTCTATATACTCTTTACAGACTTGTATATAACTTCCACCATTACCTGCAAGCAGGCATCTTCTGCTAATAGCAAGTTAAAAGTGTGGTTCCAGCACTGCAATAAATGCACAGGTAGGCAACCTGTTCACTGTTTTTGGCACAGCCAAAACAGTGGGTGAGCAGCCACTCTGAGCTGCAATATGCAGCACCAGCATGAAGGCTGGAAGTGAAGAGACCTTGGGAGATTTTCCGGTCCAACCTCTCAATCAAATTACAAGAAGTTACTCAGAGCCTTACTCACTTGATATATGGATATCTCTACGGTTGGAGATTACAAATCTTCTTTGGACTCCTGTCCCAGTGCTTAATTACCCTCAAAGTCAAGAGCTTTTTCCTTCCACATATTCAGAAATTCCCTTGGCTGCAAGTTGTGCCTGCTGTATCTTGGGGGTATTTTTGTTGTGCACCTCCAAGAAGTGTTTGGCACTACACACACACGATGATTTCTTTTAGTGACTGAACAACTGCAGCTGCTGGTCAGCAGTAAACCCAGCCACTTCAAAACTGCTGTTGTTTAAGTTACTACCAAGACAGTTAACACGTACATACGCTATAAAATGGGATACTCAGTGATATTTGCACTACAGTCATGAAACCGAGATGCTGCAACCCATGAAGTTACTCTGATGATGTCACTGGATACAGACAATACTTGGACTGAAAGTACATTCCCTTTAAATCAAGTTTCTCAAAAGGCTATTTTTTGATAAAATAATTCTGTAAAATTAGCTCAGTAAAAAAAGTAACTTCTTAAATATGACTTCCTTTGACACAAGAAGTATGTGGAAGTCATATCCAGATCTCCCTTTCTAAATGTGTGTGTTCTTCAGGGGGGTGATCAGTAAGATGCAGAAGTTTCCATAGTAATTGAAGACTGACTAACTTAAACTAAGACAAATAACTATATTATGAACATCAACTGTGTAGACAGATACAGTATTGTGGCTTTTGCATAGCTCAGAAAAGGAACTGCCAGTGTACAGTCTGAATATAAAACTAAACCTTCATTCAGAGTAAGGCATGCCAGACCCACTGTCAGCTTCACTTTAGCTGATAGTCAGTCCCTTTCTTTAATGTTTGCTTATTTTTAGGATGTCTAAGTCTTCAGTAAGATGTTCTTTAGCTTTTTCGCTTAACAGATGTATTTCTATCATTCCACCCATGTCTTGTTTTGTACATGTAGTGATGAGAGGTCATAGGTGCACTATAAAACAGAATCCTCAGGTCAGGAGGCCCTGAACAAGGGCAAATATTGCCAAAGGCAACTTACCCTTAACTGCTAAGTGAAGGGAACTGGAAAATCAGCACATTATCCTAATCAGAATATTTTTGTCTCCAACAGCTGGAACTTTTCAACTGAACTATTACTGAAGAGAGTGGTATAGCAATGTTTTTGTCAATTTACATGGATAGCTATTCTTACAAATCACGATTAGGCTATTGCAGTGTAGGTGTGCTGGCAAGAGTATCAGTGGAGCAGCTGGTATTTGGAAAAGACACATGCCTATGGACAGGTTTTTGAGCCAGACCTTTCAGTCTCTTTAGCTAGTCTATGCCAGATTTGCTGTGTTAAAGACAAACAAACAAAAAACCCACATCTAAAACTAAAACAAACCCCATGTTTTCTGCCAATGTTAAAAAAAAATATCTAAATTATAATAAACTGTGATAGTTAATTTGATTAAGCAAGAATGGCTGTGATGAATGGTTAAAGCACAGTTTATCTCAGGAATGCTTAGTTACTCTAGAAGAAAAAAAGAAAAGAACATTGTATTCTTTATGATTCTATCCAAATAAATTCCCTGGGGAATTAAGCTATCTTGCTATCTCCTACAGCTGATGCAATTTTCTTAAGAGTTTGTGTTTATCTTTGACCACCAGATATTTTCCAGAGAATTATATTTCAGGCAGCCAATCAGCAGCAACAAAAATAAAGACACCATTTATTTGTATTCCATGAAACACTGTATCCACACTGTATCTTACCCTAAGAGCAAAGCAGGCAAGACTGTAGTGTCCTGATCTGCAGTGTTTACAAGGATCATGGATATACCTTCTCTTTCCTGTGTAAAGCTCCAAAAGCCATTTTGCACATATCTACCATAACTCTCAGAGTTATAAGTCTAAGTGTCTATTCCTAAAGCCTACCAAAAGCCATACCAAACATCCATTCTCATTACATCATCTCAAAGAGCAATCCATGACTGGAAGTATATTCTTCTTCAAATATGTTATTACGTGACTCTCTAGGATGAACTTGGCAGTGGAAATCAGTGGATTCAACTTCATTACTCTAGTCATTACTGAAGATCTTTCTGAAGTCAGCATTGAAGTCTACTCCGATGTCAACACCCTATTATTGTACTGTGGTACTACACTAAATTACAGCTTTGTGCCATAGCTGAAATTTGCTTTGACATTTTGAGAAAAATCACGCTCTTTATGATCCACAGATCAAATATCAAAACCATATACACAGTATGTAGGAAGAGGGATAGCAGTTTAATTAAGTTATATTGTGAGATTGCCATTGGGACAGTTGTGCAATGTGATTTCAACACGACCTTTTCCAAAGGAAGTCATGACACTGAGCTCGCTGAGAATCCACAATCAGCTCACAGCAGAAGGAGAATAGTAGCAAAGTCCACTTGCTTTATTCAGCAATACAAAATGTATTTTCCTGGAAGTGTTAGGAATTTTAGCAGGAAAATCCTGAGAGTCCTTGTCAAGATCCGATCTGAAGTATTCCTTGAGGAATCTCAGCACCCTAACATTAGAAGACCACTCACAATACCACAATATGGCAACCATAATTCAAGACTGAAACACAAAAAAGAAACTTTAGACTAAATTCATATCAACTTATATAGAGGACTAATTTAAATATAACAGCAACCACGAGTTAGGCACTCAGCCCCAGCAAGATATTTGAAAGAAATGCTCAAAGAAGTCTGGAATCATTTCATCACTTTTGACAGGTAACATCCAGTCATCCACCCCCCATTCAGCCCCCACAGGGACTGAACTTAGCAGCTCACTCAACACTGAACGGGATATCCTTGAACTGATTACTGTGCTTTCCTGTATGACAAACACCTAACCAAATACCTACTGATTCTCGTGAGTTCTTAAAATGACATAAAGCCATTTGATTCTGGAAGGAGAAAGAATGCTAGTTTCAGCAAGTTCTGAAGATGATAATTATTATTGGTATTTCCACCAACTTGTTCTACCAGTCTGGTTAGGAATACCACATAAAATCTTTGCTCCCCTGACAGTTCCCTCTACATGCAGGGCAGATTGTCCTATCATAGGGCACAAGTGAAAAGAGGTTGCCACTTTCTTCTTGACACCCAGACCTCCTATATTTATACACATAATTAGATCCCCCCTCAGTCTTCTCTTCTCGAGACTAAACAGCCCCAGGTCTCTCAACCTTTCCTCCTAAGGCAGGTGTTCTAGTTCCTTAATGAGCCTCACAGACCTCTGTTGGACTCTCTAATATTCCCCTGTCCCTCTTGAACTAGGGAGCTCAGAACTGAATGCAATATCCCGGGTGAGGTCTCACCAGTGCAGAGTAGAGGTGAAGAAGGACCTCCCTTGATCTGCAAGACTCACTCTTCTTAATGCACCCCAGGATACCATTGGATTTCTTGGCCACAAGGGCACATTGCTGTCCCATGGACCTTGTTGTTCACTAGGACTCCAAGGTCCTTCTCCATGGAGCTGCTCTCTAGCAGATCACATCCTAACCTGTATTGGTGCATTTTATTACACCTTCCCAGCTGCAGAACCCTGCACTTATTCTTGTTGAACCTCATTATGTTTCTCCTTGCCCATCTCTCCAGTCTGTCCAAATCTCACTGAATGGCCCCACAGCCTTCAGGTGTATCAGCCAAACCTCCCGGTTTTGTATCAGCAGCAAACTTGCTGAGAAGACACTTCATTGAGTTTGTTAATGAAGATGTTGAACAGGACTGGACTCAGCACTGATACCTGGGGGACTCCACTAGTTACAGGTCTCCAGCTGGACTTGGCACTATTGATTATCAGAATTTGGGCTCCACTGTGCAGCCAGTTCTTAATCCATCTCACTCTCTGATCGTCTATCTCACACTTCCTGAGCTTGCTCATGAGAATGCTATGGGAAACTGTCAAACACCTGGCTACGGTCAAGATAGACCACATCCACTGTTCACCCTGCCTCTACCCATTCAGTCATGATATCATGGTATGCTATCACATTAGTCAGGCATGATATGATTTCCCCTTGGAAATCCCTGCTTACTACTCCTGATAAACTTCTTCTCTTCCATGTGCCTAGATATGACCTCCAGAATGAGCTGCTCCATCATTTTTCCAGGGATGGAGGTGATGCTGACTGGTTTGTAGTTTGCTGCATCTTTGTTCTTGCCCTTTTTGAAGACTGAAGTGACATTGGCTGTACTCCAGTCCTCAGGTACTTCTCCTCTTTGCCACGATCTTGTGAGAATGGTAGAGCGACATCAGCCAGTTCTCTCAACATTTTTGGGTGATCTCATCAGGGTCCATGGTCTTGTGTGTATTCAATTTTCGTAACTCATCACTAACCCAGTCTTCACTGACTAGTGGAGAGTCTTCCCCCCCCTCCAGGCTTTCTCTCCCACATTCAGGGTCTGGAGTTCAGAAGGGCTGGTTTTAGGATTAAAGACCAAAGCAAAGAAGGTATTCAGCAACTTTGCCTTCTCTGCATCCTTGGTTTTCAGGACTGTCACCTCATTCAGCAGAGGGCCCACACTTTCCCTGTTCTTCCTTTTGCTACTGATACATTTGAAGAAGCCCTTTTTGTTCTCTTTTACTTCCTTTTCTAGTTTTAGTTCTAGGCGAGCTTTGGCCTTTCTTGTTGCCTTCTTACATGTCCTGACAACTTCCTTGTAGTTCTCCCAAGTGACAAGTCCCGTCTTTCATGAGCTGTAAATTTCATTCTTCCATGAGATTTCCTTCAGAATCTCCTTGCTCATTCATGCAGGTCTCTTAGCATGTCTACCTAATTTTTTACTCAAGGGGATGCACCTATCTTGGGCTTGAAGGAAGTGGTATTTTAAAACTGACCAACTTTCTTGGGCTCCTTTACCCTCCAGAGTCTTAGCCCATGGGATTCCTACAAGTAGATATTTGAAGAGTATAAAGTTAGCCCTGTGGAAGTGCAGGGCTGTAATCCTACTTATTGCCCTACTTCTACCTTGTAAAATACTAAACTCCAGCATGTCATGACCACTGTCACCAAGGCTATTCCCAACCTTAACGTCCACAGCTAGTCCTTCTTTATTCGTTAATACAAGGTTCAGCAGTTGTTTCCTCCACTACCTGCATTAAGAAGTTATCATCAATGCACTGCAAGAGCCTTTTTGACTNCTACTTCTACCTTGTAAAATACTAAACTCCAGCATGTCATGACCACTGTCACCAAGGCTATTCCCAACCTTAACGTCCACAGCTAGTCCTTCTTTATTCGTTAATACAAGGTTCAGCAGTTGTTTCCTCCACTACCTGCATTAAGAAGTTATCATCAATGCACTGCAAGAGCCTTTTTGACTGAATATGCCTAGCTGTGTGGGCTTCCCAACAAATATCAGTGTGATTGAAGTCACCCGTAACTACCAAGGACTGTGTTCTAGAGGCTACCTCCAGTTGTCTGCAGAAGGTGTCAACCTCTTCTTCATGGTTTGGTGGTCTATAGTAGACCCCCACTGCAGTTTCACCCCCCTTTGAATGTCCCTTAATTCTTACCCACAGGCTTTCAACCTGTTCTACCTCCCCCCAGGGAGAACTCAATCCATATCTGTTGCTCTTGCACATAAAGAGCAACACCACTGCCTTGCCTTGTTGGTCTGCCTTTCCTAAATAGTACACAGCCATCCATGACAATATTCCATGGGAGTCATGGGAGCTGTCCCACCATGTTTCAGTGATTGCAACAGTCATCATAGTCATGCAATCTAAGGCATGAATCTCCATCTCCTCCTGTTTATTCCTCATACTCCATGAATTGGTATATAAGCATTTCAGAGAGGGAGTTAAGCCACCAGTTTTCACTGTTGCTATTTGACCATTCCTGGCCACTTATGTGGTTACTAACTTACTGGTGAGCTCTGCGTTATTATTGTCCCCTGTACCATCATTATCTACCTCGAGTGGGACAGCAGTCTGAAGGCTGTCCTTCATCTCATCTCTAGTGAGCCTGGTTTTATCCCCTTCCCCATTTAAGCCCAGTTTAAAGCCCTCTCAACGAGGCCTGCCAACTCCTGTGCGAAGATCCTTTGAGAAAGATGTACTCCATCTGTCACCAGCAGATCAGGTGCCATATAAACTTCTCTGTGATCAAAGAACCCAAAATTCCAATGGTGGCACCAGTCTCTGAGCCATGTGTTAATCAGGTGTGTTTTCCACCCTCTTTAAGTATTTATTTTGGTGAAAACACCACCTGTGCACCCAAACCTTCAACTAGTTGCCCTAGTGCCTTGAAGTCCTTTTTGATTACCTTTAGACCTCTCTACAACTTCATCATTACCAACCTGGATAACTCCCAAAGGGTAATAATCAGAGGGCTCCACCAGAGCAGGAAGCTTCCTTTTAACATCTCTAACCCGAGCCCCAGGGAGGCAGCAGACTTCCCTGTGGGATGGGTCTGATTGACAAATGGGCCCCTCTGTTCCCCTCAGAACAGAGTTGCCTACTACAATCACCTTCCTTTTCTTCTTAATTGAAGAAGTCATATGATGTGAAGATGAATGACAAGCTCTGGGCAACTCACTGGGTGGATCCTTGTCTCCATCATCAATCACCTGGCCGTAAAGTCCCAGAACCCCATACCTATTGTACAATGGCANGTTGCTATTTGACCATTCCTGGCCACTTATGTGGTTACTAACTTACTGGTGAGCTCTGCGTTATTATTGTCCCCTGTACCATCATTATCTACCTCGAGTGGGACAGCAGTCTGAAGGCTGTCCTTCATCTCATCTCTAGTGAGCCTGGTTTTATCCCCTTCCCCATTTAAGCCCAGTTTAAAGCCCTCTCAACGAGGCCTGCCAACTCCTGTGCGAAGATCCTTTGAGAAAGATGTACTCCATCTGTCACCAGCAGATCAGGTGCCATATAAACTTCTCTGTGATCAAAGAACCCAAAATTCCAATGGTGGCACCAGTCTCTGAGCCATGTGTTAATCAGGTGTGTTTTCCACCCTCTTTAAGTATTTATTTTGGTGAAAACACCACCTGTGCACCCAAACCTTCAACTAGTTGCCCTAGTGCCTTGAAGTCCTTTTTGATTACCTTTAGACCTCTCTACAACTTCATCATTACCAACCTGGATAACTCCCAAAGGGTAATAATCAGAGGGCTCCACCAGAGCAGGAAGCTTCCTTTTAACATCTCTAACCCGAGCCCCAGGGAGGCAGCAGACTTCCCTGTGGGATGGGTCTGATTGACAAATGGGCCCCTCTGTTCCCCTCAGAACAGAGTTGCCTACTACAATCACCTTCCTTTTCTTCTTAATTGAAGAAGTCATATGATGTGAAGATGAATGACAAGCTCTGGGCAACTCACTGGGTGGATCCTTGTCTCCATCATCAATCACCTGGCCGTAAAGTCCCAGAACCCCATACCTATTGTACAATGGCAACTGGGAAGGTGAGGGGGGCCGAGAAGGTTTTCTCTTGTCTCTCTGAGGAGGGCCCTCTCTCCATTCCCCCTTGTCCCTTATGTCCCCACATTTTGCCTGGTGACAGGAGGGGAGGAGGACCTCCTTTGCCTCAGAGTGTGGCTCCATCAATCTATCTCACTTTTGCACTCTCTGATCCTTCTCAATCTTTCTACCTCCTCTCTCAGTTCAACCAGCTGCTGGAGCAGGTCATTTATTTGATCACACTGCACACGAGCAGCATCTCTGACACCCTCTAGTTTGAGTGCCAGGCTTAGGCACCCACCGCAGCCGGAGACCTGCACAGCTGCATGTTTGTGCAGGAGCTCGGTCTGAGTTCCCACATTCTTCCTCACTGTGGCTCTTGGCCACGNACCTTTAGACCTCTCTACAACTTCATCATTACCAACCTGGATAACTCCCAAAGGGTAATAATCAGAGGGCTCCACCAGAGCAGGAAGCTTCCTTTTAACATCTCTAACCCGAGCCCCAGGGAGGCAGCAGACTTCCCTGTGGGATGGGTCTGATTGACAAATGGGCCCCTCTGTTCCCCTCAGAACAGAGTTGCCTACTACAATCACCTTCCTTTTCTTCTTAATTGAAGAAGTCATATGATGTGAAGATGAATGACAAGCTCTGGGCAACTCACTGGGTGGATCCTTGTCTCCATCATCAATCACCTGGCCGTAAAGTCCCAGAACCCCATACCTATTGTACAATGGCAACTGGGAAGGTGAGGGGGGCCGAGAAGGTTTTCTCTTGTCTCTCTGAGGAGGGCCCTCTCTCCATTCCCCCTTGTCCCTTATGTCCCCACATTTTGCCTGGTGACAGGAGGGGAGGAGGACCTCCTTTGCCTCAGAGTGTGGCTCCATCAATCTATCTCACTTTTGCACTCTCTGATCCTTCTCAATCTTTCTACCTCCTCTCTCAGTTCAACCAGCTGCTGGAGCAGGTCATTTATTTGATCACACTGCACACGAGCAGCATCTCTGACACCCTCTAGTTTGAGTGCCAGGCTTAGGCACCCACCGCAGCCGGAGACCTGCACAGCTGCATGTTTGTGCAGGAGCTCGGTCTGAGTTCCCACATTCTTCCTCACTGTGGCTCTTGGCCACGTTGTGACCATAACCTTCTCTCTGGCCAGGAGAGAACCACCCTCTGTTTGCTGCTTCCCACACGCCCTGCTCCCGCGTCCCTGTTCCTCCTCTCCTGCAGAGGCAGGAGTAGAATTCTTATGGATTTGTCATGTCTTAAGTACTGATCTATTACCTAAGCACCAAGTAGATAGAAATTTCCTCCGCTGTCTCTTTGGAGCTACTCATAAGGCTTGTGGGATCTAACCAGCCCAGATGTAGCAGCGACTTAGCAGCAGCCACATCCACTGCTGTTGCAGACAGCAAGGTCACCTCTTTATTTTACTTCTGGTGTAAAACGATTTGTTTATGTCTACTTATGTTTGGGAAAAAAAAAAAAAAGAGACCCTTAGTATGAAAACTGCAGACCAAAAAAAAACCACAAAACCACTCTTCTAGTTTTTAAAAATCATTAACTACAAACAAACATCAGCAAGTTTGTTGTGTTTCTGTGATTATCCCTAGAAGCACCGTCAATGTTCCTGTCAGTTTTCCCAAGCATCTGTATTGTAAAGATGTTTCCTTTGAATACACACACGCAGAGATCAGAAGGGCTGCTCCAGCATTCCCATGGGAAAGTTTAAACTTGTGAAACAAATGTTTTCATTGGCTGGGCTAAATTGCAGTTTAACTTTTTTTTTTTTTAACCAAGTGGAATTTACAACCCATATTATTCCTGCTATTTCATTATAAATATGTGGATTCAAGAGAGCAAAAATGGAATTGGTCCTAAGGGTTTGTAGTTAATGGCTGAGGGATATACAGCAGCATTATTATTTGTTCATAGATGGATAGCTAGAGCACTTACTCTAAATGCTAGTGGTGGTTAAATGATTAAACAAGCAACTTCTAGAAGTAATTGAGTATTCAGTAGCTTTTACTTCTGGATAATATCAATTCTCTCATTTCCAGTATTTCTGCCTGTCTTTGCAGACCCTGCTGGTGCTGAATTTGCTCTTCACCTTAGAAGTCCTGAGGCACTTGTATCCATTATCATCAGTCAGGCTAATCATTTTTTTATGGCTTCAGTGGCAATCTGTATTATCATATTAAAGTATTCTCTCCATTTTGTACACCATCATGTAAATAACAGTGTTTATTCATCTTTTCTGTAGAAATGAAACAATATGATGCCTGTTTTAGCCTCGTGTCTTAAGGAAATTAAAGTGATTGATCATATACTCCATGTAATTTTACATCTTTGTTGGCTTTCCACCTTAGTTTGTCTGAGGTGGACTTTTAAAAGCAATTTGACTGAGGAATCATGATCACAGTTATGTTTTGTTCTAATAAACTTAATGAAAGTAAGAGAGAAAGAACATTAAAAAAAGAGCCACATTAGTGGTGCCCCATGAACAGGAAAGACTGCTATATAAGCTCCCTTTTTATGAGACACTAGAGAATCCAGGCACACAAGAGGTTCTGTAAATATCCCAGCTGTGGGAAAAGCTTCAACTGGAACTTGGATTTTACTGGACATCAGAGAATCCAACCATGAAACTCAAATCCATAGGAAACCAGGCTTAATTAGTTTCACTACTCACAGACAATGTTAATAAATAGAGATTCATCAGAGACTTAATTCAATTTTAGCTCCACTCGTGTACATAAATACAATCAGCACACACGCAGCCTGCCCAAGGTGCTGTCTGTTTGCAAGAAAAAAGCCCTGCAAATTAAGAAACCTTGGCACTCTTCCTGATTCTTTCAACAGGCTTCAATATCTGATTGCAGGAAAAAAAAAAATCAAACATTCCCATGGGCCAGGCTTCCTTTATCCATATATGTTTATGTTTATACAGTGCTTTCTGAATCTCAGCTAAAAGGTGGTCTGTGAAAGACAGGAAGGTCAGGAGTTCTGTTAATATGACTTGGCTCTTCCTAACAATCACACCTGACTGTCGGATGTCCGTATGGCAATGTTAGTTGTTAGCTCTACCCTAACTTCTTTGGCTATAGAAGACCTCCTCAAGTTCAAAACAATAAGAAAAACAATCAAACCCCAAAACAACAACTGTTCCCCCACTCAAGACTCAATTCTTCCTGCCCAGCTTTCTCCACCGCTGCTTTATGTCCATCAACTACAGGTGTACTAGTTCCACTAGTTCACATCCTCCAGGATGTGACTCCCTCTGTCCAACAGCCCTCCTAAGTGCCTTAAAGCCCTGGTTTCCCAAACCATGCACTTCTTGACTCTCTGTTTGACCTCTTCCAGTCTGGGAATCCCTTATATTTTGCTCGTTCCCACAGTTCCATTCCTCTCCCTTCTTCCTCCTCCTTCTACATCAGCTGTCCCTGTTATTTGAGAAGCCAGGCCAGCACACTGAAAGAGCCACCATTCTAGATAGGGATAGGATGCAGCTTCTTGGCCACATTTCCATCCTCAACAGCCACAACATCTCTATGGGGTGAGCAGCCAGGCTTGGAGTGATGACTGGCATGCTTTCTGCATCTGGGGAGTCATTCCTGGCAGTCACTGGGGCAGTTGGTCCTACCTTGTATGTAGACAGATAATAGAAGTTGGGGATTTGTACACTTGCACTGGTGGGCAGCCAGAGTCCCCACTCCTAGATGAAATGGTAGTTTCTGAACTGGTATATTCTGACAAAACAGCAACTTAAATGAATTTAGATGCCAGAATCTTGTTTAACTAGGACTGCTGCCTTTGCTGCAATGGCCAAAAGCACTTGTCAGAAATTTTAAGAGATGTTTTGGGGACACAAACCCATATTAAGCTTAAAACTTGTACTTTTGGCACACTTCTTTCCAACAATAGCTGAAATAAATGGAAGGTGCCAACTCTCACCATCCTTTAACTCTCTCCTATGTGAAAGTAAAGCAAGATTCACTTTAAATTACTTCTCAGACATCCCCAGAATGCAGAAAAATCTATAGACTGTAGACACAGGTCAGAAGATCCTGGTCTTTCCCCCCTCCCTCACCCTCCAACACCTCGGTATATGAAATAATTAATTTATCAAGCTATGGAGCTTCCCATTTGGTTTCCAGACTCGGTAAAAACTCATTTTATTTGGCACACTTTTAGTATGCCCAGCTAGAAAGGTTATCGAAGCAAATTTATTGTCCATGCTAAAATGCAAAAAAGCGATTCTGAATCTAGCAGAAGATTATTATTATTTGAAGGATACATCATGCCTGGTCAGTCAAGCACTGTTCTGAATGACACAGGAGACAGGTTGCAAAAGAAAGCAAATAGTGTTCTCAGAGTTTTGATTTAAATCCTCAATTGCTCTTCAACAATGCTCTCCAAACTACAGCAGCTAAACTGAATCATACTTGGTGCCACTGTGTATTTTTTAGACAATACTGGAGTTTAACCTGGAAACAGAATATTATGGGATGGAATGATGCTTCAAGCCTCTCCTTAGTTCCACGTGATTCACATATACCTTTCAAAAAATCCTTACAAACAAAAGGAAGGATGTAAATGTTGGGGTGGTGAACTAGGAGATGAAAGGAAAATCAGAATGTTGGAAAGGTGAGTAGATACTTCTAATTTCAAGCTGAATTTGTTATGTGGAGTTCATAACTTCCTTACAAAATGTGTCCTGGATCTAAACCAAAATCTTAAGCCCTTTGTCAGAGGTTTATAGAATATATATTTTTTAAAAGAGATTATCTCTGGATTCTTAAAAGTGTCGCTAGAATTCAAGTCTTCCAAGACCTGACTGAGCTGGGAGCATAATGATCAAATGAGTAAGTGAAATGCAAGCAAAGCTTAGTTCAAAAATTAAATTCAACTGGGAAAAAAACCTTGCAGTCTCTCTTAGGTGAAGGCAATTTATCAAAAATTTTTTTTTCCATCCTTCTTTCATCACAGTCAATTATTGGGAAGACCTCACTCAAAAGTCTTCAGAGTTTGAAATGCCATATGGACTTGATTTCAGTTATTGGGCCATGGCACCACTACTCAGATGAGTAAAAACAGAAATGAGGGTCACGTTCATTTTTAATTAGTGATAGAAGTAATTCTCCTTCTCCTCTTCTCACAGAACACCATCCTGAAAAACTCAGGGAGAACGCAGGCACAACCAGAGTATGTGCACAAACATGGAGACATTAATGTGCTGTGAATGTGGACTCACTCTACATGGCATTTTCCTGTGCAATGCACAACACAGTAGATCTACCACATCCAATGTCTGCCCCCTGTGTTGTAAGACTGCTACCAGTATCCCCTGTCTCAAAGGAGGGACTGCACATCACTGGCTCAACCCAGAATGGATCAAGACAACAAAAGTTCTTCATCAAAATCAAATAATGCTGGACTTTGGTGTGAAAGGAATGATTCTGTGTTAACTCTGAGAGCATACTGACTCGTAATGTTTAGATAATACTTGATAGTAGACATATGCAAATTCTTTTTTTTCTGTGAGGTACTTGCAAGACAAACATTTAAAACTGTGTCTTCTGTTGTACTTAATAAAGTTTTACAGTTTTTATGTAATAAGCTCTTATTATTAAAAATGGAAATAATTTTAAAATTACCAAAGACTTGCATCACAAGAACAAACAAACCAGGTCAAATAATAAAAGGAAAACAGAGTTCAAGAGTGTTTCTCAACCTGTGAAATTACAGTAAGAGGTATTTAAGTTTTTGGCAAATGATCTTTCCAAAAGTCGTAATGTGACAAGAGGAGTTTAACAAAGCTAAATCTTTTTATTTCAGGAATGCCTTTCTACCAGTCTTTCCAAATGCAGTGAGGGACCTACACAATTAAAAAGCAACACAGTTTAACAGTCTATAAAAATGTAACAAGTATTAAAAGCCACATTGACAACTTTTACTATGAGGGCAGAAAATTATACAAAAGCCACCTGAAAATAACTGTCTGTTTGTTGGTTGTCGTCTTTAAAAAAAAAAAAAAAGACTTTCCAGACTTTTTTTTTCCTTGAAGGATCTGCTGAGACAGCTGTGCAAGAGGAATAAATTCTACATCTCAAGAATCACTAAAGCGAAGGTTTTACTCTTCCAATCAAAGCTGCAAGACTCAACCCCCTTTAAAACGAATGTCATCTCAAAACTCTAAAAGCAGTCTGAGATATCTTAAAACACCACTTTGTGCTAATGACTCTTCTTAAAGGGCAATTTTAAAATCAAAGCGCTCGATTTTTTTTCAGGGAGCCAACATAAAGAAGGCAAAAGGGTAATTTGATCAGAGCTGTTCAACCCAGCGAGGTAGGCGTGCAGTTGCAGCTCTCTCCAGTGCAGTGGCAAAGCCGAGCTGCAAGCCAGCCTAAGGAAAAATTTCAATAAGGGAGTCTTGTGGTCACCAGGGTGTGTGTACTGCCTTTGGGAGGTCATCCCAGGATACGCATGGGTGAAGTCTGTGCAAACTGCAGAGCTGAAAGAGGGATTTCTGCAGCACTGACACACAGTTTTCCATGGCAAGGGTGTGGTCAAGGATAACACCACGTTTCTTAAGTTAGTTCACTGCTTCTCAGCATAATCCTTTCAAGAAGAGGGAAAGAGGCAGGAAGAGAAAAACAGCCAACTCACTCCTATTTCTCTTCCTCTGTCTTGTCAAACTCCACCTTGCTCTTGCATAGTCCTGTACCATTTCATTATCATCACAACACCACTTTATAACCTACACCAAATATGAAGCAGCCAGGAGATAGGCATCTCCACTTTGCCTGTTCTGCAGGCACCATCCATGGAAGCTTGTAATTAACAGGAAGCATTTCAGTGTTATGACTATGACAGAAAAAGCAAGGGTTTACCTAAAGTAACATTGCCAAAGCCACTATTAATATAGCACATAGTGATTTAATGAGGTAATCTCTGCGCCATTGTAGCACTTTTCTGTTTGCCCTGAGACTGACATCTGACCTCAGCAGCCACCAGAGAGGAAAACAAAAAGTCCATGACAACATGGCTAATAACATACAAACCCCAACAGTTTGTGTTGGTCTTTTGTTGACAAAGGTTACAGTGCAGCTGACTTCCACTGCAGAAGTTGTAACAACAAACCAAACATAACCCAGACACAGGCTGAATGGGTGTTATGACAGTAATGGAACTGAATAATGACTTTTAACAGTTCATCAAAATTATTCTTTCTGGCAGTGGTAATATATCTGCCCCAGTCCAGGCTGTTATGATTTTGTATTGTTGGCCATTCTTGAATTGCCCATCATTACTTTGTGAACAAAACCTACAGTCTTTTGAATGTAATGGGTAAGCACCCTGCCCACTGATAGCTCTTTGTATAAAGCTGATAACTTGTGTGTTGAAATGTTCCCAAAGCCCTACATTATATTTTACTGCACGGGGCCAACAGATAATCAGAGGAGAATTTCAGTAAAACCCAAGAAGCCTGCTGGGGCAGCAAGTGCTAATGTAATTTTTTACCACAATATATATAAATAACCCCCCAAGCCTCTGGTAAGCACATGCGGTAAAAGGAACATGAAACGTTTTTGCCACAGAACTCTTTTGTTGCTTTAGAATAATTAATCAAATAAAAGGTTCCAGAGCTCTAGCTAATGAAAATCTGTATCCTACATTTGCTTTGGCAGTCAGACACCAATATTATATTACTAAAGTAATTGAACTTTAATACGAAATGAGTGAACTGAAGGAATCATGCTAAAAGATGAAAGATGAAAAGAACAAGATGGTGTTAAATTTCCACAACATGATTAGAGAGATATACTGTTTTACCCTTCTTTTCAGGAAAGTCTCCAGATTTCTGTACCAATATGAGACCATATGTGCAGAAATAAATGTAGTGCAGAAGTGCTTACAAACTAACATTTCATCTCCATCTTCCCCAGCATCTAAACACTGCATTTTTTTTGTGTCAGTACCCTAATTATAGTATATGTACAATACTGGAATAGGATTTGAATTAAAGGAGTGCAATAGTAGGCTATAATGCAAGTGGTGGATCGTTAGCTGGAGAAAAAACCTCATCTGACTCCCTACAACACAGCTGGGTAACTGTACTGTACTGGGATTTAAACATCCATTGTCATTATTTAATTCCTTTCTTCACTGAGAAGGTCTGATATTTCAAACCTACTTCAATGTAACTTAAGGATACTGCTGGTTATGTCAGGTGAGGCTTACCTATTTCTTTTATCTCACTCATTTAATTCCTATCACTATCAATATTCGTGTATTTCAAAATTTTTTAAACAAAAGCATCTCAATTCAATTTATTGAGGTGACACAAAAGACTTCAGATGAATTAATTTCTTCCTTCAGTTTCCTAGCAGACAATGACTGGTCTTAAACAATCACCACATCAGACTGTGGCTCCAAGGAAATTCACAAGACACCCATCTATTCTTCTGGAAACATCTTCCTTTTTCTGGATATCTCACAAAGAACAGCCCTATGTCACAGGTTAGCCTGAAAACATTGTTGGCCATGAAGAAACATGACCAATGAGCTAATCAGTGCCAATTTACGATTAACTATTGCTTGATGGGAGCTGAGAGAATCTGCTCTTTACCAATTCATGAATTGATAACTGAGTCCACCTCATTAATAGACATAATACCCCACATGAAACATGAACATGACAGTACACACATGCTTACGTACCTCTAGACTATTTTTAATTTAATCTGCAGTATAATGGGACACTGGAAGCTCAGCTTCACAATCAGTAAGACATCCTTTAAAATATGAAACAAACGCAAATGTCACTGCAAGGTTTAGTTCTTGCATCTACTGACTGCATGAACCTGTGCAAGTAAATTTCCAGCTCCTAGGCTCTAAATCTGTGTGACAATTTGTAGCAGTGGAATTAACTCTTTCACTCTCCACAGATAACTCTGGTTGCAGGTGGAAGCATGGGAGCAACCTGGCACACAGAGGCTAAGGTAAAGAAAAAAGAAATAATTCTATTTCCCTGTTCCTCCACATTCATACAGCAGTTTAAAGTAGCTCTTGCCCCAAACCAGAAGATAAAAAGGTTTACCTCATTCACATTAACGACATTCTATCAATAGCAAAAACTAAAAAAAAATAACAAAATCAAACCAGCAGCTATCATCTCTTTGCCATTAAAATCTGTGAGCTTTACCCAGATGTCCATTACATGGCAGCTAATTCTTTCCAACACAGCAACTCAGAAGAGGCTGGAAACCAAAATTTCAGCTTGGTGGCAAGTAGAGCATGACAACAAACACCTAAAATTTAGATTTTATGCTAGTCTTGCAGGCCGAAGTGAAACATAAAATCCTCTAAGCAATATTTTACCTCTTCTTTAAATAAGGTTCAGTCTTCATCTCAAACTTTAACATCCTTTAAGAATTCTTTTTCTTCAATAGCCTCACTAGACTGTATATCCAGCTTGTCTAACCCAAGGGAGACATTTCCTAACCCAATGCACTTACATGAAAACATTACGGTTGAGTAGGCCATTTCCCCAGTGATATAAGTTGGCAGTAGCAGTTGTGATTTTGGGAAATTTTAATAAAAAAAAAAGTTTTATTGTGCCAAAAATCCTTAGGCCTGGATTTATAAAACAGATTTTGTTGTGTGAGGAAGCGCTGGTCATGTAGGTGGAAACAGTACAGTATACCAGTAGAGCTTGCAAAGAAAACCATTTAGAAGGCACTTTCTGTAGGAGTGAGATGTTTAACTTTAAAAAGCTGAATAGAAGATTATCTTCTGTCTCAAGACACTACAGCACAAAGTAGACAGGTTATTTCAAAGGTTTTCAGATACTCTTTGAGTGGAGTACACCTGACATTGCCCCACTGATGTCAGAAACAAGTGGTTACAATATGTTAGTGCCTGTTAACAGAGGAAAAAGAAAAAAAAATATGCCCACAGGTTCTAAAAAGGTGACTGATTTGACCGAGTGCCCATTTGGATACTCTGAAAACATGGTGTAGCATCTGAAATCCTCTCTAATTCATAAATGTTGTGAAGCTTCACAACATTATGACAAAGATGTGTGCTTCTGGAGTAAACTGCTTTAAAGCATAGCCCTGCCTAGCAATTAATACTCTGTAATGTCTCAGAAATAAAAATTTCTTTGTGGTTTATAACTTTTACAGGTACATGGTGGTTATGCTAATTAAAAAACACACATAAAGGATAGACAGCAGAGTGTTGACATAGTTCTGCCAATATTTTCACATCATAGTGACTTCCCCACCAAATGTCTGATAGGCTTTAAAATAAAAGACTAACATCCATGGAAAAAAAAACCCAAACAACCAAAACATAAAACCAGATACTTGTGAAACAGAAGCACAAAGTAGCTAAGCCAGTGAGAGAGAAGCAAAAAATTCTCCCCTATCTACTGTTTTCTTGCTCCGTTCCTGGGTTTAATGAAATTGGTGACTTGGAGCAGCAGCAAACTCTACCTTGTCCCCCTTGATTACTACAGCAAGTGTCTGCTCCTTCCTCCTCATCACAATCTGCCTCCAAGCAGAGATCAATCTCTCTTGCCACAATTCCCCCATGTCATATTCCATGACTTCTCAGACTTTAACATACCTATTAGCATGAGGAATCACAACACAAACCAAAGAGTTCCTGTTTACAACTAGAAAAGTAAACTATGGTTTGCACTTACCAGTCAGTTCTTCATCTTTCTGGAACAGAAAGGAAGGTTCAGATGACTCTGGATTTCAGCTGTGTGAAACAGGAAGAAACTTCCTCTCTGGCAATTCAGACCACATGTTGCTATTCTGCTCAGGTGCCTTATATTAGGGAGGAAAGCTCTTTACCCTCTATTCTCTTTCTCTTTTTTCATTTAATGGAAGAAGAGTTTCAACAAGAGTTGAAACATTAGATTTCTGTGTCATGCAAAGAAATCAGTTTTTTGGAGCCAAGTTGAAGGCAAAAGTGCCAGGACTTGGAGTTACAAATACATCCCTGCTTCAAATGTGCTTACACACACACACCTGCTGGGAACCTTACTGTGACAAATGGGCAGACAGGTTATACTCAGTACACTAAGGGATTAAGAGATTTATGATGAATGTATTCTGAGTAGTCAACTTCTTGGGGTTTGTTTGTTTGGTTTGGTTGTTTTTTGTTCTGTTTTTTGTTTTGTTTTGTTTTGCTGGGGTTTGGATATTTTTTGGGGGGTAAGTATTGTGGTGTGGGGTTTTTTTCATAAACTCTCCAGTTACCAGCACTTGTTACAAAGCTGAAACTGCAGTATTGGGAATTTGATCATGAGCTTTAAAGAAGATTGATTGGGACATTGTAGTTACTGGGATTACATTTTAAAGGGAATTACATTTTAAAACATAGACATATATAAACACATACACTTCTGTCAATGAAATACTGTGGTGTCAAACTCTAGCCTTTCAGAAATGAGTAAACACCCCTTAAGAATATGCACTGTAAGACAATCTGAGGAAAATATCCTACTGAACAATGTTAAGTGAATCTGCAATTAAAGACTGGGTTATGTACATGAGGTTGGGCATAATGTGAAACTGCAACTTCTGAATTAGTGAACTTGAACCACTGATGTCCTTTTAATGCCAGTTTTGATATGTAATAGTTACACATTTTCCATCTACAAGATGTGAAAACATTTGTAAAACACACACACACTAGTAGCATTAGTTTGATGCAGCTGCCCAGATTTACTACACCAATAAAAAGTCCATGCAGTAAAAAGATATCATAGAATAATAGAATGGTAGGGGTTGGAAGGGAACTCTGGAGATCATCAAATCCAAATCCCCTGCCAGAGCAGGATCACCTAGGGAAGAAATTCAAACTAAAAGAATTTGTTCACCTCATGCAAGAGAATGGATTTCTGCAAAATGAGGTGAAAAATATGGGAAAAGGCTCTTTTAGAAAGCTAGCATTATTATCTATCTGTACAGTTCTGACTACAATGGATCCTGAAGCACAGTGCACCAATGTTAGAACAAATAGTAACCACAGAAACAAGAGAACATGAGAGAAATGATAAATCCTATCTGACTTGAACATGTTTTGTATTACACCATGTACTCAAGAGTTAAAATGTTTTCACTTCAGAGATCGCATTTCTGGGCAATGCTGGAAAGAAACACACAGTACTTATAAGCACATAACTATATTATAAAAATTGCTAACAGATCCCATGGCAATTGTGAGAACAGGCAGAGCATCCTGGGAGAACAGGAAGACACCATTAAATTGCTATGAAAAAAACCCCAAACACAAAAGCCACTGTTCCTCAGAGACAACAGGCTTTATTAGTGACTTTATATGTGACCTTTCTAAGGCCTTTGCCTCTCCATCAGCTTCACCTTGTAAAGAAGCAGTCATATAAGAGGGACATGTACATCATTTACTGTGCATTTAAAGGTAGAAGCCTAAGTTATTAAAAATTACAAACATGAAGCTTTAAAAAGGACTCACCATTTTCTGTTATTCTCATATTTACCCCAAACTGAACAACATTCAAATGAAGGAAAAACTCTCCCATGACAATTCAGCTTTTTGATGCCTTTGGAAAAATCATATCTGGGGGAATCTACTTCAGCCAGGGTGACATATTGGGGGCAGGAGAATGAATTGTCCAAACTCCTTTGCGAAATGGCTGACCAGCATGGGGAATTATGTGAGGGTCTGCAAGTCTTCACTGCTGGACTTGCCTGGGACAGTGACCAAAGGGGCTGTAGCAGGACAAAGTGGAGGCAATGATAGTGTTTGTAGATGAGAAGATGGACAAGAGCAGCCAGTGTGTGCTTGCAGCCCAGAAGGCCAAGCCCATCCGGTGCTGCATCAAAAGCAGTGTGGCCAGCAGATGGAGAGAGGGGATTCTAATGCTCTACTCTGCTCTGGTCAGATCTCACCTGGAATACTNACCACCTGCAAGTGTCCCAGCACTGTGAGCGGTAGATGCCCGAGAGATATTGTTTGAAAGGCTCTGTCTGGAAGGGGATTTATCTGCTGGAGCTGCCAGGAGCATCACTTTGCAGTAACTACACTGTTGAGCTACCATGACCATCCATTCCTTCTGAGGTAGTAGCACCTCCTGCTGAGCTATGTTCTCTTGACTGAGGTGAGTAGAAAGTATTTGTCTCCTTACTGACACATTAGATGCATTGAATGAACCTGCAGGCTGAAAGTTGCCAGTTGAAGTTTGTTTGTAGTGTAAATGATGAAATTTTCTTTTATTGCAACAAAGTAAACTTAGGTGGGGAGGAGAAACATCTGTTTTCAAAGCATAATAGCAGTGCCACAAATGAAACTCTGACACCCTTACACCTTAAAGGAGAAAACAGGGTTTGAGACAGGACTGGTGAAAGCAATTGCAATGCCTGGTTTCTGGAGACACTCAACTTGCCACGTAATTTTGGTTTTGTTCGTATTCCTATCCTTGGTTTCACTGAATTGACCATCAGTGAGAACGTATGTGGATTAGGCAAATATAAGCAGAAAAAGAGTTTACCTCTTAACTTGTGGAATCCATTTTGCATTCAAATACATATTTTTGGTTGGATTAAGAAATTTCTAAGTGAAGCAATTTAGTCCTGTAGTTTTCCAAGCTGAGTATGGCTGGTCATGGCTATGGCATGTAAACATACTAGCTTCAGATTTAATAACTCTATTGAACGTATCCATTAGAAAACAGGAATGTGGACTTTTAAGTTCTATTACATTTTCTATTACATTTTGAGAGAAGGCCTGGTTGTTCTCTGAATCAGTTATTATTTTTAAAAGCTGTCTAAAATTTTCCAGTTGTTTCTTTTAATTAATGGCACCATTATCACTCTCTAAATAATTAAAAAACAAACACGCAAAACCCAGAAAAATTTCATCACTTTCCTTCTTTCAAAAAAGGTGGTTTCTTTGGTGCTTCCAGGCCATCAAAATTCTTTTGATCTCATTTCCTTTGGTAAAATATCACAGGCACTGCCATGATTCAGCTAGCAATGCAGCTATCATCATTCAAGAGAAAAAAAAAATCTGTCTCTGAGGTCTGACACTCCTTAAATCAAGATCTGTAGGGGAAAATAGTTGTCTTCATGATATGTCATTAATTGTAATATTGAAATTAAAAATTTATTGATAGTATTATTCACAGAGAGGCATGAATTGATGCAACAGTGATGACAGATAAACTCCTCGTGATTATTTCAGTGAACAGCAACTGAAGTAAGTACTAAATAGTTCATTGCAGAGGATAACATTCAGCACAGTACAATGCTATTGAACAAATTTATCTCAAATGAAAACTCTTATGGTAATCTCAGTGAATTTGTAGATCTGTTAGGCACAGGAGGTGGTGTCAATACAAATATTGAGAGTCTGAAATCTTTATCCTTTGGTGGCTGATATTAATTTCCCATATATATCTTGTAAGTACACACTGAAAAATTAAATGCCAAAATAGAGAAGTCAAAAGACACTGTTTAAATGTATTTGCTAATGCCATTTAAAAGATAAGTCATGAAATAAAAACAATTGAACAAATATGGACATTGAATCAATGTAACTAGTTAAGGTGTTTTTGTGTTTTTTTTTTCTAAATCACTGTTGAGAACATAAGAAACCCTCTTCGATTCTTTTGAGACCATCATTCACAGCACTACTCAAAAAGTAACAAATCACTTCCAGAGGGAAGCTCCGCTGCACATCTTTCTACATTAATTTTGCATTTCATTTTGTGTTTTCATATAAGACAAGAACAAAGTAAAATATATTGCTAAATATGTTGACATAACTTTTTCCAATATGTTTTGAAAACTGTTACCTTTTAATTAATTTTAAACCTTTTTACTAGCACCAGACTCTGGATTTTATGCTAACATAACTGTCATCATTTTATTTCAAGAAGCCCCAATCATCAGTGCCACGTCTAGTAGCATTGTAGTGGAAAAGAAATAGGTGTTATACCAAAACTAGATTTTAAATTGTCTAACTAAAAATACTTTGCCAACAAGGCACTCAATTTTCAATACCTTTTGACAGTATTTGACAACAGAGATACTGTATGGAGAAGATCAATATGGATACTGGGTACTTAATAGGTAACTCTCGGTATCAGAAATACTTCTATTTTTTAAGAGCCTGGATTGAACCATACTATTTTAATGTCTGCTTCTTTAGAGGTTTTCTTATCTGTTAGATTGACTAAAAAGAAAAAAAAAAAACCAAAACTACACCCCTCCTTCAATCTGTAAGTAGACAGCTTTCTTCATTCATCACTTGAAAAATTATAAAAGCATATTCAAGAGTTTAATGAGTTTTAAAGGAGATTTAAAGACAAATAATATATGCAGCTAAGCACCCAGACATACAGTAGCACAGGTTAGAAACAATCAAAGACCCTGCATTTCAGAAAGGGTATTGCTTTTCCAGCTTCAGCCATGAGTCAGACTGCCTTCCTTAGTATTTCTGCTTTGGAAGTCACATGAAAGGCAACACTAGCCCAGAAATACCACTGTTTTGAACATGTGTGGCAAAATATCATACTCTTGTTTGGCTGGGAGAAGAGGAGAAAGGTCAAAGCATACATTTTTAATAGTGTTTGAATGAGTATCTATTAGAAAACCCACAGGGGGGTTTCTAGGAGGGGACGCCAAAACCAGAATTCGAAGGGTATAGGTCAGTACACCAATAAAGGAACTATTTCCAATTTCCTAAAATATGTCAAGCTGAGGGAGAGGAAATCAACATGCTAAAAGCACGACTTAAAGCAAAAAAGTGACTGTAAAAGTTAATCTATGACTGTTCCCTGAAGTGTACAACTGCTGCTGTCACAGAAAAGACACCACATGAGAAGAACACACGGAGAAACAGCAGGAGTTGATGGTAGGCCTCAACTTCTTCATTTAGGACAGCTTAATGGCACAAGAAGTTTGAGATATACTAGGTTAATCAGTAAACTACTCTCTCAAAACAGATAATGTTTCAACAGCCTAGACAAAAAGTACCTATTTCTTTGCTCACCTGTTGTTGTGTAGCTTTAAAATAAAACCCCAAAGTCTCCACACATGAAAACCCACAAAGCAGAACTCCATATTGTGTACAAATGTCAGGAAGAGGTAGCATGATTACCAGATGTTTAGGTCCATCTTAGTAATCAGACACCACGCAGACATGAATAATGGGTAAAGAACTGTTTTCCCCCTAATAATACACACTTCCTTTAAAGAGGACAGATCAGTTCAGCTTTGGCAAAAGTGATTTGTCATTTAATAATGACAAAGTACAAACCTCATGAGGAACATGTTGCTTTCCCTGTTTTTGTTTTGTTTTGTTTTGTTCTTCCCATGGGTAAAAAACAAAGTGTCATCAATTAATTATTAATTACAGAGATCTTTTTACATGTAGGATAGTAAATTATTGTGCTTTGCTAACAATAGTTAATTTGTTTCTGAGCAAGACTTCTGAAATATTTGAGTAATTTTCTTCATGTTATATACAAAGATTTGAGAGATTAATTGTCCAGATGTTTCCTTGGGTTTTGTTCTCTCCTTCTCACATAATAAAAATCTTTCAGCACATTTTTTTTTTCCCAATAAACCCACAGTCCATCTGTTATACTTTGCTGGAGACATAAAACAGCACTACATGTGTGTTACAATCATTCTAAAAAGTAAATCTTCACCATTTTCTTTTACAAATAAGGTGAAAGATTCCATTTTTATTTGTTAGGTAATGTCTTGATATGTTGCCCTTTGCCCTAAAACACTAGCTCTGTTCACTAATACCTTCACCTTTGCTTCTAGTGTCATGGGCTAAAATATTCAAATCCCAAGTCAGGCCATCAAGTATTTCTGTCTCTTTCAAAACAGAAACTCTGGAAAAATACAGCAAAAAAAACCCAAACTTTAACAGTTGTCTCCTGTTTAAATACAGCACAACTCCTTTAGAACAATTTAGAATTTATTTATCTCAAAATGTCATGAGTAAAGCAAATAATGACAGCATGAGCTTTTATTTCTGTATGTATTACAAGAAGTGTTTGTTCTGTAAACTGAGCAAGTGAAAACACTGGTTAAATTTAAGAAGTGTCAAAATCTACTTCCTACATTGCTGCTACAAAATGACAGTCCTGAAGTAGAACTGATAAGGAATTTTCTATCTGGAGCCATGGAAAATTGGCAGTTTTAAAGCTTGGTTTCGAAACATACTTTTGGGAAGCAAAATTTGAAAGCTGCTATTGACTTTTACTACAGTTGATGATATAAAAAAAAAAATAAACTCAAAAAAAATCTCTTTCATCTCCTACAGAGTCCCACACCAAAGGAAAACAGAGAACATTTAATGAAATAGTAAGGAGTAACACCATGTCAAGAAGACCTATGTCAGCAGATGTGGTGTAGTCAAAGGTTTCCTTCAAATCTCTGAAAGTTCTATGCAAGAACAACATTTTGTATGGCCAGGTTGGACTTGAAGTAGGGTCTATTATTTGCTTATTTCAGAGCTATTTGATTATTTCAGAGCCTTGAAGGTTTACTATGTCTTCCTTAAGGTTTAACAGAGGGATAAGTCAAAATTGCTAACACTTTGCAAGAGCACTGGTGAATCTTTTTCAGAAGGCATTTCAGGGTTTGCTCAAGTCTTCCAAGAATCAAGAATCTTTGTTAACCACATGCTAAATGAAGCAATACTGTGAAGACGGTTACCACTGTGCATCACCAGTGTTCCCCAGCTGAACACTCTTCACTGAAAGCAAGGTACTAAGTCTTCTAGCCAGAAATGCTTTGGCTTCAATTGACTTTGAAAGGGACCTGTGAATACCTGGGCAGGGTGTGTGTGTGGGCAAACTGCATCAGGAGACTCCTGGAAGGGGGTGATGCTATATAAGGATCATTTTCTGGAAATGCGGTGCTAACCAGTTCTTGGAAGTGTGAACACTGTTTCAGAAGGGCATTTGTTTCTCTGGAAAGGCATGGGAGGAGCATAAGTAACAAAGGAGGAGGAGAGATTTATTTAAAAAACCCTTGCTTCCTCCTTGCAAGGAGAGTTCTTCCTCTTGTTCAGAAAAGAACAAGGGACCAGAAAAGAAGAGTAAGAAAATGAGAAAGCAGGATGAAGCTGATTTAAAGACCAGAGGCCACAATTCATATGTAGCTCAGTGATCAGGCTGCTTCCCCCTCTCTTGGAGAGTCGTTTGGATTCATCGTGATGTGTTTTAAATGACAGTGTCAGCATATTCTATCTACTCAAGGCAACACCACAATATAAACACTGCAACCTGATATCAGGGTGCCAGACCAACCATGACCACTTTGTGGCACTCAGCATTTTTAATCAACACAGTCAGTTCTCCATTTTTCAAAGGCTGAGTCCTACTGCACACTTGAACATTAAAACAAAACAAAACAACAAAAAAAAAAACCCAAGTGAACTGGCCCAAAAGTTTTGGTGAGTTATGCTGGTTTTTAAAAGTAACAAAGACTATCATTCACATCCCCCTCTTACCACTATAAGCTAGTTATTATCTCAGCCAACATCTGCTGACATCAAACAATCTTCATTCACAAAGGAAAGAACAAAGAAAGAAAAGTATTTTTCTGATAAAGGCATTCAAAATGACAAATGTCACCTGCTAACGCCTGTGCCACTGCCAGAAATCTTCAGATGGCAGAAAAATCTTCATTTATGTATACTGACACAAGTTCAATCTTTTGATGTTATTATAGAAATAACACTATATAAATGCTTATGAAAAAAGCAGCTGAAAGCTAGATATTATCATCTCTGTAATCTTACCCTGGGTTTTGCTGTCTCTGAAGGGATACTGTAATATTAGCTTTTTAGTAATGCTTAATAAACATTTAGCAACAACTATTATGAATGGTGGTACCATATGCAGAGCTGGGTGGGGTCATTCTTTACAGCAACTCACCATATGGTATCCCTATGAATGTAGCCCTGATAAAAGTAATCTATTGAACCTGAATGACTTACTCTGCTGCTGTAGTATTAAATTACTTTCCTTCCTCCCCCATTCATTTGCACAAGGAGTAATGTTGATTCACCTGTCTATCTCACGCTGCAGCTACCATGTTCTCCAGCTGCTTGTATCACCAGGATTTAATAGACTCTGTTACATTATTCTACTTGCAGAGTGTGAGCAGAGAAAAGAACAAAATACATGGGTAAATGTTGAAAAAATCCAACTGGAGCTCTGAATCCCATGCCCTTCTCTCAGCTGCCACTACTATAACAAGGCTACAAAACTTTCACCTGACTAAAGATTTCTGGGTCAGAGTGAACAATTAGAATTCAATCATCACTGCATTTCTCCATTTCCTTTTGTGTGTGTAGAGCATCTAATTTCACTGGAGAGGCACAATAAGGTGCTGCATCTGGCCTGACATCATTGAAAGTGAACAGAGGAACAAACAAATGACCTCTCTGTATGTGACTATTTGTAAAGCAGGTAACCCATTCCCCTTAAATTGGAGCTTACATACAAATACATGAAAACCACCTGTTTCGTGGACAGTGTCTCTTCCTCCACATTGTCCTTTTCACTGCAACAATTTCTTACCTTTAGGGGCTTTCTGTCAGCCAAGACATGCTGCCAGTGTGGCTGGTCTGGATCTACATATGTTTCTTGGGGACATTATGCTTGTATTGACTTCACTGGCTGGCTCCTATCAAACAGACTATTTAATTTTGCTCTTTGTTCAGTAGAGGACTTAACTTCAGGGTCCCTTTACCTGCACAAAACATGCAAGACCATAGTTGTCTGTCCATTAATTTTCCTTGAAATCTATTGTGGGTTCAAAGTTTTGAGGAGAAAATACAGACAAAGGACAGTAATGTCACCTAAGAGTTATTGCCCTAGGAAGGCAGGTTAAAAGATGATTATATTAATAGTGTCCCAGGATATATTACCCAGTGTGTATTTCTTCCTCTCTAATTTTTTTGGCTAGCTTTTATAAAGAAAGTTATAAAAAATAAGATTAAGTTTAATATATACCCAAATAAAATAAATCCCTTGATAGTAGGTTTATTAATAGTTCCATTAAAAAAAAACAAAACAAAACAAACACTTTAAGAGAACAAAAGAAAATCTGTCAGTCTACAGCCTCTTCTAAATTATGAGAAAAAGCTTAAACTATAAAGACATAAAAACGTTTAGATATCCAGGCTTCTCAATTCCTTATCTTATTAATAAAATTAACAAGGTGATACATAACCACCGTATCATTGCTGTTCTCAGTATTTTTTTTCCCCTCTACCCACTAAGTAATAGTATGTTCAGTCTTAGGTCCTGAACTTTTAAACATTTAAGCAGTGTATAATTTTATCTAGCTGAGAGGTTCCAATGAAATCAGTGAAGCCATTCACAGGAGCAAATCTATGTATGTGGTTGGGTGCCTGCAAGATCAGGGCCTTAGATAATGAGCATTTCATGGCAACTTTGAGCTATTTATTTGGACTGAAGCTCAGCCACTAGCATACTTTCGGGTACTGAAAGATGTTAATCTGAATATACATTAAAAGATACCAGGAAATTTTAGTTAACCAAAGTATAAATATAAGACCTTTAGAACTGTTGCAACCATCACATTGCTTATATGTCACAACCCTTTCTCTGGTCTCTGCTTTGTTTACACAGCTAATCATTTCTGAGCTGAGACAGTCTAACGTTTTTGTGCAATATGCACTATCAGTCACCAAACATAGCTTTAGCAAAACCAATTGGTGTGTATTAGTGGAAGGTTATTCTGTACCTACAACCTTCTTGTGAACAATTCAATGAGAACTCGATACACATGTCACTGGTATATCAGAATTCTTGTGGGTTTTAGGATCAGAGTGCAAAGTAATTTTCCATACCTGTGCAGGTATAATACAGCCTTGTATGCTGACTTCCATATTTTTATAGTGCATTAAAACCAAAGAATAGTAATAAGACTTTTTTTTTTTTTTTTCTAGCAGATATAATATTTTTAGAGGAAAACTTATTGCTTGAATATGTAAAAGTTAAGAGGAGTTATGAGGTCCCATAGACAGGCTGCCTGTTGAATCCCAAGACATGGTTGTCATTGCATTCCATGAGGCAAGATATCACATAAAGATAAAGCAGAAGTAATGCAGCATGTTTGACTATACTGTTCTACTGGAAAAATAAAAAGAAGAAGAAGAAGCAGAGGCAAAACCCAAGAGGCAAAACCCACAAATTGATTCCTACTGCATGTGCAATATAACCATGCAGGTACAGAGATGAGAGAACAAAATAAATAGCATACAGAGGATAACAGTGAAGCTGCCTTGCAGTTGTAGCCTCTAAGTATCTGTCCTAGTATAAAAGGACTGAAGTGTTTACGATGGTGGGCAAAGTGATACAACAAAAAGTATCAGAAACGCTGGAAACTACCTGACAAAGATCCCTTCTGCTGAACCATCAGAAGCAACACTGGGAATTTTTGCCACTTAAATTCCACCATGTGGATGTAGATGAAGTCTCACACTAGAAATGAAGACAGGGCATGCATGGGAAACAGAGAGGCCGCTGATGAGGGAAAAAATGTGCTGAGCCACTGCTGTTTTAGCTGGAGCACTGACAGCAGAATTGTCCCTGGGAAGTTTGGCTGCTGTTTTTGCTATCTTTACTCCAAGCAAATATAGGATGAATGATGCATTACAGACACTGTACTGATTCCTCTTTACACAAGTAAAAGGGGCAATGAGAGAAGTGCTATATGAGTGTTCACAGATACTAATTACATTTCCCATCCTCTGCTGGCAGCAAACATTAGAACTGCTCAATTTATGCCAGTGGTGCTGCACTTCATGGCAGGGCTCATACACAGAATAAAACAATGACGAAAACTGTTAGGGATGCTGAAGATTGCATCCAGGACATGTACTCTGGTCCTTTCAACATTCTGTGCTTTCTTAATAAAATTAAACAGTGAAAAAAAGAATTGGCAAGAAAGAGAGTTTCATTCACATTAGAAACTATTGAAGAAGTTATTGCATTTATTGTGAACTTATTTCATGTTACAGTGGCATGTTTAGAGAATTTCCCTCCTCCACATTCCTTCGTGCAGCAGGCTTGTTGCATGACTAAACTCAAAGGGGACTTTCTCTGTTGCTTTGACCAAGAATTTTACTTTTAATTTTGTCCAGCTTTAATGTAGATGTTATGGATAAAAGAAAACACGAGAAAATGGGCATTGCCTTGAAGAATTCGCTAGAAAGCACAAGTATGGATGCACATGCACAACAATACTATTTCTGTTTGCAGCGGTCAGGTGCATATTGCTGATGAGTCACATTAGAGAGGAAAGCCAGGAATGCATCCAAATCATAGAAACATAGAAATGTCTGGGTTGGAAGGGACCTCTAGAGGTCATCTAGTTCAACACCAGTCCCCGCTGAGAGAAGGGACAGCCTCAACTAGCGCAGGGTGCTCAGAACCTTGTCAAGCCCACCTTGAATGTCTCCAGGGATGGGGCCTCAATCACCTCCCTGGGCATCCTGTTCCAGGGCTCCACCACTCTCCTGGTAAAGAACTTCCTCGTTTCTAAACTAAATCCACTCCTTTCTAATTTAAAACCATTGCCCCTCGTCCTTTCACTCCAGGCCTTTGTAACCAGGTCCTCTCCAGGCTTTTTGTCAGCTCCCTTCAGCTACTGGAAGGTGGCTGTTGGGTCTCCCTGGAACCTTCTCTTCTCCAGGCTGAACAATCCCAGCTCCCTCAGCCTGTCCTCACAGGAGAGGTGCTCCAGCCCCTTGATCATCCTTGTGGCCTCCTCTGGACCTGCTCCATCAGGTCCATGTCCTTTCTTTGATGAGGGCTCCAGAGATGGATGGAATATTCCAGGTGAGATCTGACTAGAGCAGAGTAGAGCAGAAGAATCCCCTCTCTCGATCTGCTGGCCACACTGCTTTTGATGCAGCCCAGGATGGGATTGGCCTTCTGGGCTGCAAGCACACCCTGGCTGCTCATGTCCAGCTTCTCATCTACCAGCACCCCCAAGGCCTTTACTGGAGGGCTGCTCTCTATCACCTCTCCCCCAAGCTTGTACTGACAGTGGGGATTGTTCTGGCCCAGGTGCATGACCCTGCNGGTCCACAGGTTGTCCCTTGTCCACTGATGCAGTCACTCTGCAGCCACTAGGTTTGCCAGGCAGGATTTCCCCTTAGTGAAGCCATGCTGGCTGTCCTTGATCACCTCCCTGTCCTCCATGTGCCTGATCAGGCCTTCTAGGAGAATCTGCTCTGTGATCTTCCCAGGCACAGAGGTGAGGCTGACAGGTCGGTAGTTCCCAGGTCCTCCTTTCTACCCTTTTTGAATATAGGTGTAACATGGCCCTTCTTCCAATCACTAGGGACTTCACCTGACTGCCAGGACTTCTCAAATATTACTGAGAGTGTCCTGGTGGCTACATCTGCCAGTTCACTCAGAACTCTGGGATGCATCTCTTCAGGTCCCATAGACATATATGTTCAGGTTCCTCAGGAGGTCATGAACATGATTTTCACATACAATGGGAGTGACTCTACCACCACTTGATACTGGTTTGCTGTAGTGCACAGCATGAGCTAGTTTTCTCATTCTCTATGCATTTCTTAGCAAAGGAGGAACTCCACATAGATTAGAATCTCCTTCTTTCTCTATCCTGCGTAATTTTAAAACGAACAACCTTTTTTCCAGTCTCTTTTTTTTCCACTTATAGAAATGAGGCAAAATTGGGTCATGCAGATTAAACCAAAAGAATTCTTCCTAGCATACTGAATCTTAGAAATTGGTCATTACAATTCAAATGGATTGACAGATTATCTCAGTCAGACTTTGAGGACATCCCTAGTGTCCTCTTTCAGAGACTCACGAAGCTTAACAGAAGTTGCAATACAGTGACAAAGACTCGTATTTCTCACTCTAGTGGGAGAAGCAGCTGCACAACTATTTGGTCCTGGACTTCTGCTCTCTCCAAAGAAATTAGATGAGAATGCACAAGAAGGCATAACTATTTTTCACTAGTCACAACTCCAGGTATGAAAAGTCTTGAGCTCCAGCTGTGAGACTAGCTTAGTCCTCCAGTTACTGTCTTTTCTGTGAAAACATGTTGCAAACTTTGCTGTGACCTACCAACTCTCTGACTTTGCTCGAAGGAAAATGCTGTTTTACTGAACTGTTGATAGAAAATATGATCCTGAGACACTCAAGTAGGGACCAGGGCCTAGCAAGGAAAGTTGTGTCCATTGCTTGCGGTGTGTCATTTGCTACACTTGGCCTTTGAGACTTACACACTTGATTACAGAGATCTGAGAGCTGGAACTCTAAGAAAGATCTTCCTTTGATTTTGTGAGTGGTGAGACTGGCCATGCTGAAAGAGAAACGGGCCTGTATGACTCTACCAGAGTCCTAGCATAGGCCAGAGAAAATTGAACAGGCCATGAGTTGACTGCTTGTACTGTTATTCAGATCTAACACAGCAGAACACCCAGTATCAAAAGCTTATTCACAATAATCCCTGGGGGCAGCAATCAAGAACATTTATTTAAGATCATTGAATCCATAAAGTCCATCAGTTTGTGGTATTCTGTCTCCCCTCTGAAAGAAGTATTACACTTTGTCTCTCCCATTCAGTACACATGTTTTATTGCAGCCCTTTGCACTTGCTACACACAAAACCAATTTGTTACTGCCAGAGATGAACTGACTTCATCCTTTTCATTTGTGTATTTCACAGAAATGTAATAGTAGGGAAGAAGTAGAGCATCTAAGGATTTTAGGCAACCACACCAGCACCTAATCAAAGCTAAGGAAGGAACCATGCAAAGCCAGTCAAGGTTTAAACTAGACTATGAGAATCCAAAGGTACAGGAAGATGTGCAGCAGAAGCCTTTCAACATTTCAAAACACCTAAAATGAAATTAACTTTAGCATATGTCTCCTATATCCTGCCCAAAATTCCCCTCCTTCTAGATGGCTATAAACTAGGAGACAAAAAGATTCATTTTGAAAGGATTTGGGTAGCATCACTCTCAGCTTGATGCCTGTAACTGATTCCTAACTGATGGCTTTAAAATACAGCTTGATGACATGCAGTCAGCTAAAGAGTATGCATGATAGCATTTTTGGCTCAATAAGAAAACAAGGAAACAAAGGAAAAGTAAAAAAAACCCAGCATGTAGTTTTCAACTGGATCAAAGCACTGATTCAAGTCACCACATTAGTCTTAATGTAAGGCTGAGGCAAGAGGAAGGATGAAGAGTCAAATAAGGAAAAGATGGGTCTACTCCTTACAGCAACTACATGTTTTTAGTCATGTCAATCACTTTGGATCTGCATCATTAGTATGTTTTCTAAAGCCTTTCCATTAACATAAATACAATAGTAGAGCTAGATAAGAGATTAAAACCAACCATCAATTGTTTTACATGGAGAGGAGAAAGCATCTTTCTTAAGAGAGAAATAAATAAATAAACTTGCGATGCAGTTTGCACAGCAGAACCCACTACAAAGGAAGCAATCCAGTAGAAAAGAAACACCTTTCTAGTTTTCACTCTGATCATATTGTTACGTGGTTTCCTTTTTTTTTTTTTTTAATTGTAAGCCATTTAGGGTAGATTTTTCTTTTACTGTGTGTTTCAGTCATTTCTGACTGATGGGAGTATAAAAAAAATGAATCATGTCCTCATTATGCAGAAACCCCAAAAGTGTTTTTCAGAATTCTTTTTTGAAAACTAAACAAAATCAAAAACTGAAATGAAGCTCTGAGCAAATTTGGTATAAATAAAATACGATAAGGTAAATATTAAAGCCTAAAAAAGCCATGGTAATGAAGGAAAATTGTGTAGTCAACTGTAACTTGCAATCATTCTGTTTTGTAACTAGGAAATCTTATTTACCTCAAGATCCTGTTTTGATTTTGTTTTACAAAGACCCTATTAATTATACGATTGTTTGGTAGTCAAAAGGTAACCGCAAATGGCCATGGAGTAGTGTAGAATTGCTGTCTCTGCCAGAATCACATCAAGCATGTGCCTACACTAGGGTTCGACACTGGTCAATGTGAGGACGAGTGTTATCTTCATCCCAAAGACCACCTAGAAAGCAAAGTGTGCAGCAAAGCGGGGTTACAAAAGCCAGTGAAGTTATACTAAACCGACCACAAGATCAATCTGAAGTCTTAGTAGTAGTGAGAACCTAGAAAGTTGAGGAAGTTACTGGCACTGGTGGCAGGTTCAGCACTGACAGGGTACTTGGTTTTCTCAATGGCCATGGCAACAACACTTTGAAAAGAAATTTCTCGGAAAGCACCAGAGAAGTCCACCACCAGTCACTGACTCAGGCTGTAAAAGTCTACCACTAAGAGAAAGCTCGAAGCACTTCATTCGGGAACTGATGATTTAGAGGGACAAGACCTTTTGAAGACTAGACCCATGCACTTGCAGTCATTTTGGCTTGCACTGTTTATTCTCTCCCAAAATTTCTCTTTTTTTTTTTTTCTGCACACCAATCTCTGCACAGACAACGGAAACATGGACAAGATGGAGGAGAATGAGAAGCCTGAAAATCACCAGAAAGCACTCATTCTTCCCTGAAGCAGTCCTCACAGTACAACAGAGAAGGACTGTCAAGCTGGTCAGGGATAGTGGATCATGTTACACAGTCATATTTCTCCATTTCACTCAGGCATGCTACAAATTGCTGCCTTCCACTCACCTAAGTAGGTAACCAAGAACATCTGTGAAAAACTCACAACTAAAAGGCTGAAACTAAGCCTTATTTTTCTTCTTTTCTTTCTTTTTTTTTTTTTTTTTTGGGGGGTGGGGAGCAGTCAGTAGCATGTTACAATCAACCTCTACCACTGAAATGAAAGATGCTATTATGATGTCACTTTAATACACCATAAGCTAAAATAGGCACATAAATAGATTAAAAATAAACCTATGGGTTTTATGGTAACATTTCATCTCCCTTAAAGCTTGAAATGTAAAACAACTTTCAAAATGATTCCTTCTATATTACAGTATTGGTCATGCCTTATTTCGTCTAAAGTGCCGACTGTATTCTGCTCTGCTCACACCTGGTATTCAAAGTGCAGTGGTTTCATACTTTTTGTATTCTGACATGTAAAAGCATGACAAATGGTTTTGCAAAGTGCTCTGTGTTCAGATCTATGGATAGTGGATGCTATTTTACAAGCTTCCAATGACCCTGATGACACCATCATACATCATTACAGACCTGACACAGCTCTTATTCCTCAACAAATTTATTTGTATTTCTGAGGGGAAAGAAAATGACCATCTGGGTCAGACTTGGCTCAAAGTGATTAGTGAACAGACACTAAATTGGCAACCTCAGTCTTGAACAACTCCAGCAGTGAGAACTCAGAGAATAAAAATATGTCCTGAAATGGTGCCAGGTCAAGCTACGTTTAAGCTGGCATGAAAATAGGAGAGAGAAGTTGTGCAACATCTAAAAGTGCTTTCTTCAAGAATAAAAGCTGAAAATGTCCACATGAACAAAAAATTAATATATCTGTTGACCACAGTGTGAAACGACTCTGTATTAACAAGTAATGAAAAGTATCTTGGATACATAGCATATGCTTAAAAAAAAAATCATTCTTCCTCAAGACTGCAAATGTTAAAGCAAAATTGCATTTCACAGTTTAAAAGTTAAGAACACAAACAGCAGACTGCTTCCAGTATCCTGGTGCACACGTGAAGTTATAGTATTACAAATTCCTAACTTACCTAATGTCTTCAGTTTATTTATGTCTTGGGTGTATTAGCAGGGTAATCATCCCTGCTTTACTAATGACACTGCTTAAGGAATCCTGGCACACACTTCCTTAGTAATAAGTGCTTCATTTTGTCAGTGACTTCACTTAAAAGACTAAAATAAAAAAAAAAATTCTTAGTTCGGCTTATTTTTACAGAGCTTGAAAATTAATTAACAACTCTACCTTATATAAATTCTTTTATCTTGGGAAAAGTGCTAGTCCAAACTGATACACCATTTACATGTCCCAGGTTTGGCTTCAACTGTCTGTGGTTTGCATATTTGGACTCATGTTATTTTTACTGCACTTTTCTTTGTCAATGTCAACTGTGAACTATTTTCTTTGGTCAGCTGGTTACTCTGACCACCAAATCTCCCTTGTTCTAGTACCAGTGAGATAGCTGTCCGTTAGAGGTTTGGCATACTTAAAACTCTGCTTCACTACCCAAGATCCCAGAAAAAGAAAAGATACAGAGACAAGCCCATAAATTATATGAAGAAAGAAAACATTTGTATTACACTAGAAACCCAATAACACAGCTAAACATAAGAATCTGGCAGCCTTCAAGTTACAACAGAATTTTCAGAGGCCGTAAACATTCACACTGGACTGAAACTTGGCATGCAGCGATTCCATTTGACTGATCCACATTTTACCCTAAGCTCTGTTTCTCATTCAAAGGCAGAGTTGGTACACAGCACTCTCTATTCATAACAGATTTGTGCCACTGCTAGAGCAAACTCTAGTGGCTAGTTAAAAGAAGAGCTCTGGGGAAGGGAGTTTTTGCACTTATGTAAGGAAAATTACTGTGATCTGCTTCAGGCTTTGCCATCATTTTCTTCTTCTGTACAGAAAAAACAACATCACACAAACACAATCCCCCCACAATTCCTCTTCCTTCTAGACGGACTCGCATGTGACTGTGCACCAAGACAGCTTCTGGGCATGTCCAGTTAAGTTTTATAAGGTGTTTTTTTTACCACCTCTGATTAGCTCTGAGCTCCTCCATGATGGTGGTACTGAATTACAAGATACAGATGCCTCTCTAAGGTATAGTGCAACGCATGCAAGGTAATAGACCTATATTACACTTCATGGAAAGTTAAGCCCGGATTTCTTTACCAGATTTCTTTACAAGATTTCATGGTGAATTGTAGTTTAGGATTATATTGCACATTGTTCACCATTAAATTGATGCATGAAAATACTCTTTAATCAAGTGTGGTGGCCCTTAGGAGATGGAAGAGGCAAGAAATGAATATCCATTTAGATATCATTGGAGGTATCAGCTGAGATGTGGAGCTGTTGAAGATAAGGAAGAAAATACCTAAAATGCATAGATAAATTTAGGGTGTTCCTATCTGGAGTGGAAAGATGGTACTTTTAACTTTTAAAGTCTTTAAGATGTCAGAGCAACGTTCTAGAAGCAATTCAGGATTAAGAGATAATTAATCCCGACATTAAAAAGTCTGGAATGAAAGATAAGGCTAAAGGAAAAACCTCAATAAAATGCTTTAGAGAGAAATATGCCACACTGTAATGTAAATCAGAAAGTGGAAGTGAGTAATTACCCATATCTCAACTATAAGACTGGTGGTTAGATCTTGGCATGACCGAAGCCTTTATTTTGTATCAATGCTAGCAAATTAATGTAGCAAATATTAACAAATGTATTAACTAAGCTTGAGTAGGTTTTCACTACACTGAAGTAAAATGGATTTAAATTTATTCAGTAACTATATATCACATGATTGCAGTCCTTTGTAGATTTGCCTTGGAACTGTACTTCTAATGAAAAAGTAAGAACCCACAGACTGTACAATAGAAACTGGAGGCCAGTTAAAAAATACATATTAAGCTATGAGCTTTCTCATATGAGTCTACATATTTGGAGTTTAAAGATATCTCAATAAAAGATTCTCTTATAAAAAGTTGGAATACACTTGCTAAATGTCAGAGCAGAAACACCTTGGGAAGGCATGAGATGGGAAATGGCAAAAAGTGCTAAGAAATGAAAGGAAGGCGGGTTTCAGGGAGGGTCATTGTTCTTTTTTTAACTGAAAGAATTTGAGTTTAGGTTCTGGTTGAGAAAAAACAATATTTTTAAACATTTACAATGTACAATAGTACAGTTATGTATATTTGTATAAAGAAAACAATGCCTCTCCCACTACAACAAATAACTGCATGTGTTACTGTCTTAAGCACTTTGCAATGGGCTGAAGCTAAGGTTTCAAATTTAACTTTTAGTCCCCTTGTTTTTGGAAGTTTAAACACCTATTCTTTACTTTCGCAGATTTTTAATATTCACAGTTTGACTAGAGGTTGGCTAACTTATTAATGTTGGTCTTGAAACCAGAATTTTATAAACAGCTAAGCCTTTTGCTTGGTAGCATACAAGTTCAGCTCCTTTTTATATGATTTAGTGGGATTAAAAAGAATAAGGCTTTCTTTTAGGAACCAAAGTTTCCTTTTATAAACCAACAGTACACAACACATTGAAATCTTAGTGAAGGTTTTATAACATCACTGTCCACAGCACATGATGATTCTTCACAATGGCCACAGACACTCCTCACAATCTACCATATCTTTAAGTACAGCTTATAATAAGATGAAATTAATTTGCAATTGCTATGACGTATTGAGACTCAGAACATAATTCAGAATGTGCAAAATATATCCTTCCCCTGTTTTTTATAGAAGTTACAAAACTAGACAGGAAACAAACAGTAATATATTGAACAGCTTGTCTAGAATAGTGCATGACTTACAAACAGCCATGATATATACACGGGAGTAACATGATTTTGAATACACCACTAAAATATTTCATTTTAGAACTTAATAAGCAGATTACTAGAAGCCTGTGGCTTGTTTTTTTTCCAATCAAGTGAGCTTGAGGTAATGCCACAGATAAACAGAAGCAAGCAGAAAACAGGAGTGTAACAGACATGTCATGATACACAAATTATCAGACCTGGTCAGTCATGTGGTCATACTCTGCTAGCAACCCTAAAAACTAAAGGTCAGACTCCAAGGTGTCAAAGACACCTTTATCATGTTGCAAGTTACAGGCAAGTCAGCTTGCTTCACCTTTAAAAGCAGTGCACAGCACTGGGATGCAGAAAGCTGCAACTTCTTTGAGCTGAGGACTCAGTAACATCGCTCACTGCCACTGCAGTTCCTGTTCCGTGACTACACATGGAATCAGAGTTGATGGTTGATGAAAGGATTCACCAGATGCCTATCCATGGATATGAATCAACACAGAGCAGTAGAGAGAATGTGGTCCTTTCATGGAAAGGTATGAGATAACCTTTTACTCTGTTTTGATTGAACTCTGATTGTTAGAAAGGGAGACTTGAAGCAGGTTGATTGTATGTTCAGAAGACAAAAGAAATTTATCATGTGTCTCCCAAAAGGAAGCCAACCTAAGGTCTGCACAGAAAGTCAAATAATCTCAGTGACATAAAAACTGACTTAACTGTTACAAAAGACATAGAAGACTATGCTGGTTGCTGATTAAGTAAACTATTACATATAAAAAACTCAAAAGAAACTATATTTGACTTCTGTAAACCAGAAAAGGATCGTAAACTGAAATTCGGAGAGAAGTGTTCTAATGGCAAAAAAAAATAAAGTGCCCCCAACATTCTAGGTTAAGAGATTTTATTTCTAAAGTCTACCTCATGTCCTGGCAACTGAAAAAATGCTTCCTTGCCGAGTCATTATTTTCAGCAAGCAAAAGACAATGAAGAAATACAAAGCTGAACAGGCTAATTCCATTTTCTAAGGTGAAATAAACTGAAAATGAGCCACAGAGCATCAAAACCAAAGAATATTGGTCAACTAAACCCATCACTTTCTTTTTAAAAGGTCAACCAAAAAAACCCTACAACAACAAACACACAAAAAACCCAAACCAAAACCCAAACGCAAAACATTATTAGCATATGGCATGGAAATGTATTACTTCTACATTAAAACTAGTGAATCTAATTATTACTCTACCAGGACACACGTTCTTAACTTACAGCACAATGGGGAGGGTGGGCACCAGTGAAAAAAAACATCTGACACCTGTCTACTGAAGTGAGTGCGGAAAAGGCAGGATAAAAGATCTGACAACCACATTCTGACCCACAAGAAAATGAGACCAGATAGACTATGCGTTATAGCCTCCAAGGGAGGAAGAAAAAAATTACTTCCGAAAACAAAGGAAAAATAATGCATACATAGCTATGGGAACTGTGTAGGTAATGAAGTGTGAATTCCCGTATACTTCAGCATACTTATTTGTCTGGCCTTTAACTGTTCCAGTTTGCCCCTGTTTAGCCACAAGAGGCAGGAAATCTTCTGGCATTAATATTTTCTTTCTGGGTATTTTTGTGTACATTTCAGGAATAAATGATACTGTATAAACAGATTCATCACAGTTGAAAGTTTTTCAGCTATTCTGCAGGTAGCCAACAAATTGGCATGTAGTATCCATTACATTGAGCCTGATAACACAACAAACCTAAAAGACTAGCAATTAGAGATTTAAATCATGAGATTGGTGAAAACCCAAGCTGATGTTGACTTCTACCAAAGCTTTTTCAGCTGCAATGTGAGCGTGCTTCAGTATTACTTAAAACCAATTTCCTTCTGTGTGGTTTTAATTGCTATGAAACTTCCAAAATCTCAACTACTGCATCTATACAAATATCAAATACACCAGATACCTCTCCCTAATTAGATGTTGTCCAAACAAGCAGTAGATACCTTCTCAGGGAAGAATACCTATATTTTCTTTTGATTGAGCCTGTAAGTCCGTGTCTAAACCCACAGTACAGCAATGTGAGGCATTGCAGTGGCAGTCAGACTCAGATGCTGAGCCACATAGGGTGTTGAGTGCTTGAACCATCATCCCTCCTGTACTGGAGCTGTGCTGGCTCCTGAGTAACCCACAACACTTGTGTGTTCAGAGTTGAGCCACCACTGTAAGCTAAAACTGACTTGCTGAGTACACACCCAGCCAGCCCATGCCTACAGTGGAGCGGTGACATCCTGGGGTGGCAAATGTAATTTCTCAACCATGAAATGCTCTTCAACCCTTCCACGGTACATGGACTGCATCTCATGCTTGTCAGCTATACAAATAATATGTGCTTGTAGTGCTATTAAGATTGGCGACCATTTGGATAAAGTCCTATGTCACACACAACGCAACAGGTAGCAATAAGATTGTTTCTAATAAAGAAGGACTTCACAACAGGAGAAAAAAACGTGGTAGAAAAATAGCACATCACAAAAGTTCAGGCATTTCCATTGCAATGGCAATTGCACAGAATGCAGCACACGCAATGAAAGAGAGTAAAAGGCAGTCCTGACATCATACAATACAGCATAGGTATTCTGTTTATATACCTCCATTAGACACCTTTTTTTTCCTTTTTGGGCCAGCTCCCTGTAGTGTAATGCTACAGGTTTCTAAGAAGCTGATAATAGCACTTGCTAAATCTTTGACAGAGAGCACCAGTCAAGAGTTCACCACGTGTCCTAGCATGCAATGAAAGTGTCAAAATGCAATCAAAATACTCAGAAGTAAAAAGTAAACATAAAAAGAAGCAGCTGTTCGGGAATGGATTGCAGTCCAGAATGGGAGAGTGAAAAAAATATATGGTTACATTTTTTCCTTTAAACCAGGCAGTGCCTACCTCCCCAATTCAGACTGTTTTATTTCAACCATTTCTAGCAGACAAACTCCCATGTGGCTTCAGAAATGGACCTTTTACCTTTTACTTGCACATCATGATGAGATTCCTCCAAGTTATTTGGCAGCTTTTAAAAAGTGAGCACGGAAGGGAAGGAATCAACCAGAGTGGCCCTACCCTGAAACCCACATATTGCTGCATGGTCTGTGTCTGCATCTGTTGTGTTCACATAACACTGAGGTGCCTTTGTGGGTGGGTGAGTGTCACACCAGAGTTCCCAGTTGCTGGAATAAAATACAATCTAGTCTAGCACTGGAAATAAAACATTCATTAACTGTTTCCTCACTAAATGTAAAAATTATGTCTTCAATAAAGGCATGAACATCTACATCTATCTCTGGCTCTGTTCCCCCAGAAAAGATTTAGTCATCATATAAGGAAAATGAACTCTCTCAATTCCTAGAGTTCCCCTTTGCTCTTTTGTGCTCAAAGCAATAAAAATAGGGAGGGTCTTAAACAGAACTGGCATATGTTCAAATGACATATTTAGCAGACCTCATTTTCTGATAAATTTCTGTAATATAAATGAATGGAATTGAATTTCAAAATATTCATGGTTAGATGAATGATAATTTCTAAAAATAGCATAAGATATCTGAGAAAGAGCAGAGGAGAAAACCAAACCATTTCAAAAATCTATTCAAAAGCCAGCCACAATCCCAATTGACAACACTTTTTTGACTAGTGTCATCCCATCCTGGACCTGGCTGTTACTTCACAAACATGTTTAATCAATCCCTTTATTCTAGGGCAGAAGGCTTTATACAAATGGCATTTCTTATGTGTAGCTTCTCTTGGCCTCTTCTCAGAGGCCTTCATGTCCTGTGATCAGAAAGTGTCTCAGGAGTTTTCTACTAAATCCATCTTGCTCTAGTATATGCCATATTATAAATCATGTCTGTCAAGAAAATGAAGTTTATATCACTTCCTTCCTCCCTATATAAGTTTTGTGTATATTCTAAAAATATTGTCATTGTCAAATTTCCATTCTCTAGGTAGAGTATGTTTTTCACAGGTCATATTGACTAGCTTGCTGATCATTTTCATTGCTCTCCATTAGTTTTTCCGAGTCTCTTCATTTTTCTCTTGAAACATATCACCCAAAACTGAACACAGTACTCCCACTGAGGCTTTATGAGATCACCTTATGTGTCTTGAAAGTTACATTCCCTCTTATACATCCCAAGATGGTATTTGCTTTCTAATAATAACACTGCTGACTAATGCTCTGCTGCTGTGCTGAAATAACATCAGTACTCTTTTCTATAAAGGTGTTCCCGTTATCCCCTCCTTTACTTGTGCACTTTATCATTCTTGCATTTGAGCCCAAGTGTCCTGCTGTGAACTGGTCCTTAATAATTTTCATCCTGGGTTTTTTTTTTTCAATATTCTCCCCCATTTTACAAGATAATTAGATCTGTCCTACCCCCAGCAACCTACACTCAAGTTTTCCTAAACAATTTTTCAGATCTAACAACAGGACCCTCCTGTGGCTCCTACTCCCTGAGCTTATCTACATCACAAGAGACAATGGATGTCATGTGAAAATGCAGGTAACATCACAAAGTTGCATTTTTCCTTCCATCAAAACCAAACCACTGGGTCTTCTTCTGAAAAGGTGTGCTCTTCCCCTGTTGGCTCTGAAACAGCCTGAATCTCAGACAGCTATTTGCCCTCACTGGTGTAAAAGCCACACACCATTGCTCTTTGCACTGGGCACTGGGAGAAGGGCCATTCTGATGAAGTCCAACTCACTCTGCTGGATGCTTATTGCTATTTTGTCCCCTGTCACTTTAAAAAAATTGCAATTCAGCTGTGGACAGGATTTTTTCTACCACCCAAATGTATTAGCACTGACAGTGATGAACAATGGTTTTGTTAGCACTGACACGCTTAGACCTGCAGTGCCTCACTTAAACTCCTGATTTCATACACAACACTAAATGAAAGTAGTCTGAATTTTAAAGCAGTGATGTGAAGACCTGGTAGGCTTATTTCAGGCCCCATGGAAATGTAATGAAAGTGCACGTAATTGTTGTAGGAAATTGGATGGGATTCACATCACACTGCTCATACCCAGCAGAGGCCTAGGGCATACAGAAGAAAATGATGGATTTATTTTTCAGGAGGTAAAATAAATAGGTAATTTATTATTACACTGTTAAGACTAGGATTTTCAAGAGGTCACTCCCTCTTCATATATACGGTCACAGAAATGAATATATACATATCTGCTGGAAGCCTTTTCTAAAGCATTCTCAATAAAAACAAGAACTTTTAAGAAGAATGATAAATGTTTGAGTAGTCACATACTTACACAGCATAAGTGCTCTGCATTCCTTTACATATTTTCAACAGTCCAAACCTTTCAGAATTAAAAATTTATGAAACTACAATTCAGTAATTTTTTAAAAAGAAGCCAAATGTGCTATTGTAAAGTATCTACAACTGTGGGAATATAATTCTCTATTCCATATTTAAATAGCACATTCACTACCCAGGAAACTCTACCATTTTTCTAATTAAAGTAGCATGGGTACGAAAGGTAAACCCATCATTCATTAGTGTCATGTAGTCGTGCTTGGAATAAAAACTATACTGTGCCATGAAAGCTCTAATGAAACCAGTCACTTTTGATGACAAAACCTGAATTCTAGTGGACAAGTCTCATTTCTAAAGACAGAAATCTGTATCTCCATATGTAGCGTGAAGAATCCCTAGACAGAGTGTCCCTAACTACATTTTGACCATAAAGTTTCGGTTTTCAAACATCTTCCCCTTTGCTGTCTTCCTAGGGTTTTTCCATTTTAATGAAAGAGCTGTCACTTTCACACAACTGACCACAAAGACCTTTCATTTTGGTGAAAGTAAAAATGAAATCACAGCATACTTTTTAACCAGTATGTACAAAGACAGTTCTTTGTTTTGTGAGACCTGGTATTTTTACAGGGCAGCAAACCATAGCATACCACAGCCAAACTGAAGATAACACATTGTTAATGCTTGCCCAGGAGCTAGAGAAAAGATACAAGTAATGTAAAAAAACCCTATGCAAGCTGAAGAAAAAGAGTCTCATTATTCCCAACATCTCCCCCTAAAATCAGTTGTATTAATCGGCATTTAACGTGTCATAAATGCAAGGATGAAATAGAGTCCAAAACTGAAGACACTGTTATTAAACTTAAAATCATGATGATTAGGAACATCTGAATTGTGTAGTGCATTGTTTTAAGAAAACTGAATTAAATAAAGGTAAAAAAAAGAACATAACACAACTTGAACACATTTAAAATCGAAAGTAGAAATAAAACCTCCTAAGTTATTTGTGAGCTCAAATCTAGAATCACACATGTGATTCTAGTATGAAAACAGCCTTAAATGAAAGAGCAGTCCATCACCCCAATCTTTGGGAATTAATTTTGATCTTCATACTAGCATGAAATTTCCAAATTGCTGCAGAACTCTGCAGATTGAGTTCAGTGTCTTTGTTTAGACTGTTACTCCATTCCCCTTTTGCAAAGATATAGTTATACTAGACAATGTAACACTAAAACTTGGAAACATCACAGTTAAGTTCATTGCACCATTCTTACTCTTTTTTTTTTGTGCATGCAGAATACGAGGCAGTTTTAATTTCAGTCATCTATCTCAAATGTAATATGCTGGATTTTATTATTTTTCTTTAATAAAAGAAATATTTTCTGCTCTTTGCCTAATTTCATGGACATAAAGAAGATTGATTTTTGCCCTTTATTTTTCCCCCAGAGGATCTAGTATTGCTAATTATGACAGATGTTAAGCTACTTCCAACTCAAAAAAGACTACAGAGTTCAACTGTCTGAATTCCTCCAATGTTATAAGTGGGGGTCAATCATAGAAATGAGTAGAAGAACAGTTTAAAAGAAATATTAAAAATCTTGCCTTTCCCAGAAGGTGCAATGCTCGGTTGGATGGTCTCATCTACTAGGGAATTTCTGAGGTTATCTACTAATTACTGCCACTCCTTGCAGGAGAGCAGCAGAACACTGAAGGGCACTTTGGAGACTTCATGTTATTCTTTCTTCTTAGAGGACTGGGGTTGAATTGCCAATGGCGACGTGGCCTTTACTTTTCACCTGCATGGATTGTTAAAAAAATAGCTATTCTTCATTGTTTCTTGATACCAGCTTTCATAAACTTTGGTGTCTCCAACGGCATGAGTAAGGCTGAGATGGAGAAAGGGAAATACTAAGTATCAGGAAATGTTTTTTACCTACTGTAGAAACTCTCAAGGGGGAGATCAATCTGACAAATCTGTGCAATTTCTGACCAGCCAACTGCCTGTACCTGGACCTTGCCCTGCTCTGTTGGAAGATAAAGCCTTAAAAGACACCACTGCAGACACATTTGGAAAAGGAAGTTCTGGAAAATACTTTTCCTTTGAGCCTTTTCTTGTTGTTCTGAATTTTAACTCCTGAATTTGGTTTGCTCACTGACTCCTAGCTACTGCTCCCCATCATCAATTTCTACACCTAATGCCGAGCAAAGAAAAATAATTATTAAGGATTAAGCATTCTAAATGGCCAAACAACAATTCAAGAAGACATATATGTGCATAGATGCTCTCTGATCCATCACACACACATTCACTCACTTTCTTTTCTGCCTCCAGCAGATCATCTTTTACTCCTGGAGTTCAGGCAAATGTTTCTTCTTTATTTGAGCTGGATATGAGGATAGGGTAAGGCTAAACAATAAAAAATGCCTGCAGAGGAAGCCAGGAAAATAGCAACTCTAACTATTGTAAGAATGTGCAATTTTATTTGCAATAAAATGAAGAAGAAAGGAGGGGAACAACCTGTACCGAATGATAACCAGCTGGAGGAAAATGTCTATCTATTACACTCTGTTAGATAAAAGCTTCCAACAACACTGTTGCATTGAATTTAAAAATGTCTATTGAAGGCACACTTACCCTAGGAAATTATTGCAATAATATGAAGAAAAGTCTTCTCTGAGAAAATCCTTACTGTACCCAAACCCATATATTTATATTATATTAATCACAAACATTTGTAAGAAGTGACACAAATAAGTAATTGCAGAAAGTGTCAAGTGGTCCTTTTGGTATGACCACTATGAACTGAATGTAATCTAATTTCACTCCTACTGTTCTGTAATATGCTTACAGACCTCATTAGTGCTCTCTGAGTGACCTGACATGCTTCAGCACTCATGAAACTTCTAGTATAATGATTCACTTCTGAATGTTTCTGAGTTAGCTTTACTGCCCTTTTCAGTTGCGTGAAAATCTTTTATATAGTCTGCCCTCACCAAAACCAGATTTTGCACATTTACAGGAAGAAAAAAAAAAAAACCACTCCCTTCCTCACTTCTGTTTTCTCATGATTGATTTTAAATATTTTTCAATATTTCTTTAATGTGCTCTCCCAGTAGGTTGAGGTTCTGGCTTTCAAACTCTTCTTTCTGATAACAGAACTGAAATTGGGTACTACCTGATGAGTGATTTAATCATTAATCTGTCATATAAAAATATATACCATATTTTTCTCTTTCAGTTGAAAGATGAGTAGGCCATCTATCCTGCCAAAACCTCATCTTTTAGCCTTTGATTGCAAAAGATAATCCCAGCCTGTGTCTGGCTGAAAATAAATGTATTCTTCTATGTCAGAGTTAGGCTCAAAGGGCTTGGGATACAGCTTTACAACTTGCCTTGCTCTGCTGTATCTTCATTCAAAGTGACTGGGTGTTGTGAATCTTACTCTGAGACACTAAATTTCTCCTGCGCTCTAGGAAGGGTTATCAGGCACCTCATATACAGTTGTCCTATGGTACAATGCAATGACACTGTCCTTCAGGGGAGATGCTCTGTTTGTAATATGTCTGTTCCTCGGTGTTGTGTATATAACATCCACCTACTTCGTTGGAACAAAGTGAAAAAGGTAGAGACTGATCTCTCAAAATAATAATAGAAAAAGGAATGTATGTAAATCGATAGAAAATATTCTGTACCATATATGTGAAAATCTCTGAGAGTTCCTCATTCATTATTCAGTAGATGAAAGAGAAGGAAGAAGAAAAAGGTAAAGAATGAGGAAAACTATTACTGCACTGTTTTCTAAAATTAACTATTTCAAGCTGCTTAACCTTATCTCAGAACACCGTGTTGGACTAATGCTCTTATGAAGAGGAATCTGCTGCAAATTAAAATCTTGTCTTGCTGCTTTTGAAAATGAAAACCTTGAGGATACTTATAAAGTGAAGCCATCTCCTTTCCCTTTTTATTGATTTGAGAATGAGTCACATTGCAAATGCTTATTCCCATGTGTCATCCAGAGAAGACCACCCAAAGTTATTACATTTTGAGTAAACTTTCAGTTTTTCAAACCTTCAGTAGTCTTCTGCACTCACACCCCTCCCACACCCCCAACCTCATTTATTTGTCTCTCAAATACAAGTGTTAAGCAGGACAAAGAGCCACATGCCCCAGATTCTTTAAAAACACAAAAGGAAAGAGAAAAAAACCTATAACCTAAAGGTGTATTTATTCAAAAAGACTGATAAGAAAGATGAGAATTTCCACCAGATTGCTGTCTCTCTACTGTGAAGTTAGAAACTAGCATTTCACTGCTTGCTTCAGGTGACATAGCAAAAATCAGACGCAATCAGAATAGTAGGGGTTGGAAGGGATCTCTGTAGATTGAGTCCAACCCCTCTGCCAGCACAGGAACATCTATGGAATGCCACACAGGAACAGATCCAGGTGGGTCTTGAAAATCACTGGAGAAGGAGACTCTACAACCTCTCTGGGCAGCCTGGGCCAGGTTCTGTCACTCTCACAGGGAAGAAGTTATTCCTCATATTCAGGTGGAATTTCCTGTGTTTCAGCTTGTGACCATTACCTCTTGTCCTATCACAGGGCATCACTGAAAAGAGCCTGGCCCCTTCTCCTTGCCCCCCACCCTGAAGATATTTGTAAACATTCATAAGATCCCCTCTCAGCCTTCTCTTCTCCAGGCTAAACAGCCCCAGGGCTCTCAGTCTTTCCTTATAAAAGAAATGTTACAGTCTGTTAATCATCTTTGTAGCTCTCTGTTGGACTCTCTCTCTCCAGTATTTCCCCATCCCTCTTGAACTGGGGAGCTCAGAACTGAACACAACACTCCAGATGGGGTCTCACCAGTTCAGAGTAGAGGGGCAGGAGAACCTCCCTCAACCTGCTGCCCACATTCTTCTTTATGCACCCCAGGATACCATTGGCTCTCCTGGCCACAGGGGCACAAGGCTGTTCCGTGGATAACTTACTGTCCACCAGGACACGAAGCTTCCTCTCCATAGAGCTGCTTTCCAGCATGTCTACCCCTAACCTGTACACCGGTACATGGTGTTCTTCCTCTTCAGGTGTAGGAATCTACACTTCTCCTTCTTGAGGACACAACTGCTATGTAAGAAAAATAAAGGTGTTAGAAACAGAAAAGTGCTACTGTGAAATTTAAACCACAACACTGCAAATGATCAATACTGAGAACACATGTCCTTGTTATCCAGCTGCATTAAAAGTCACAAAGTTTAGAAGAGCTCTCATCTTCTGAGTTGTTCTATTTAAAGTTTAAAGAAACATTTACAAAATAAAAGTGAAATACAAAGTGGTCAAATATAAATTTTTGAGTTGAGTCCAGAAATAACTCATAAACATATGAGTTAATAAAAAATTGAAATAAAAAGCAGTCAAAGCAGTCTTCTACCCAGACTGCAGAAAAAGATACTCTTCTTATGGTAACCTCAAGCACTTCTTCACTCCAGGGTCATATATTCTCTTTAAATCTTCTCACATCAATGTACTTTTGTTAAGGTTTTGGGTGGTTTTTTTTGTTGTTAGGTTTTGGTTTTGTTTTTTGTATGCTACTTTATACAAAACAAAGCAGCATATCCCACTCTCACTGAATTCACCTGACACTTCTCCATTTCATTCACAGAAATCTGATTCATATTACATCTTCTACAAAGCATAAATAAGGATACCAACAGGAACTATACCTCTTTTATGAGGAAGAACTTGAAGTTACGGGAACATGACAGAGGGGTATACACTCTCAACTAAAACATTCCTTCCTGCCCACACTGGATTGTTCAAGAAGCTACGCTTTCAATACACAAGGGAAAGAACATCACTGACTGTTGCAGTGCAAGCATAACCACCTAACTGGCATTTTATTTCTCAGATAAAAATGCAGGAAATAAAGGCGCTGAAGGAAACAGACACCAAGCATTTTCAGACAGTGTTTAAACACTGTCCAAGATCTTTAATAAGCTGATATGTGATTCCAAATGATGTGGGAGAACTACAAAAGGAATTTTGTAGCAAGATCAGAATGATAATGAGTAATGGAAATTGTTTATCTATAATAGGTAAAAACAGAGACTAGAAAACAATACGCTTCCTTGCCTGGAAAGGAAGATTATAAGGGGCATATGATGGGTGTATATAAAATCACAGTCTTGAGAAAGCAAAGCAGCAATGAGTATTCAGTGTTACATACGTGGCAGGATTAAGGAGCAGTCAGTTAGATTGACAAGCAATAGTCCAATAGGATTGTGAAAGGCATTGCCATGAATGTTTTGGGGGAGGCCCAAATCAAAATGGAACAAAAAGGGAAATTTCAGGGAAAATCTCCATTAGTATCATAAATCATTACTAGCCAGATACAAACTCTGTCTGAGGCAGTGAGCTACAAATGGCTGGTGCATTTGTATGAAGTACAAGGGGGAAGGTGAACTTTACTCTCCCTGATGCTTCTTTGCTTTCCTAGAGGCCAGCTCCCGGTCACATCTGGAGACAGCACATGAGGCTGTCTCCTTACCACACTAGGCAAGGCCATTTGGTCTGATACATTGCAACCATTTCTAGGTTGCTAATTTGAGCCCACAACAAAAGGCTATTTTGAAACTCAACAAAGAACGTGCTTCCCTCTTCCTGTATCATCCAACAGCTAATCAGGTGCCCACTCATGATAGGGAGAACACCACACTGTGGGTGACATGGGAATGCAGTAGTGCTGCATGCTGGGCAACCCAGCCTTCACTGTGTGGCCTTCCTGAAGAACAGACTCATTTGGATGTGCCAGTAGCAGAAACATTAGCTCAGACTTTGGCTGACCTTTGATCCACATGCAACTGTTTCATTGAAACTAAATTCCAATCAACTGACAAGCTGCTAAAACATGTTTGTATTTCATTAGATACATTTGGAAGCCTTGGCCCTCTAATGGGATATTTAATCTATCACCGTACAACACTATACAACAATGAGGAGTGGTCCTGTATGTTAGATGATTCTATGAGAGCTCAGAAATCAAGTATAGTGATGATGGGGTTGAGAATGTTTGGAGGAATGTGTGGAGGACAACTTCCTCACACAGCTGGTGAGTGAGCTGAGCAGGGAAGGTGCTCTCCTGGACCTGCTTCCTGTGAACAGGGAAGAGCTTGTAGGGGAAGTAGAGACTGGAGGCCGTCTAGAGTGCAGTGATCATGAGATGATTGTGTTTTCAATCTTTGGAGAATCAAGGAGAGGGGTTAATAAAACTGACACCTTAGACTTCCAGAGGGCAAACTTTGACCTATTCGGATATATAAAGATGTAGCGAAGCTATGCAGGGAGAACGTTAGGAGAGCCAAAGTGCAGCTAGAGCTCAACCTAGCTACAGTTGTTAAAGATAACAAAAAAAAAATGTTTCTATAATTTTCTTAACAACAAAAGAAGGATTAGCAAACTCTCCCTCCTGTATTAGATGCAGAGGGAAACACAGTAACAATGGGTGAGGAAAAAAAGCTGAGGTGCAAATGTAACACCCATCTATGAGAAAGGCAGAAAGGAGAATCCAGGAAACNAGATAACAAAAAAAAAATGTTTCTATAATTTTCTTAACAACAAAAGAAGGATTAGCAAACTCTCCCTCCTGTATTAGATGCAGAGGGAAACACAGTAACAATGGGTGAGGAAAAAAAGCTGAGGTGCAAATGTAACACCCATCTATGAGAAAGGCAGAAAGGAGAATCCAGGAAACTAGAGAACCTGACCTCGATACCAGGGAAGGTCATGGAGCAGATCATCTTGAGTGCCATTACAAGCCATATAATGGACAGCCAGGGGATCGTGTCTAGTCAGCATGGGTTTATGAAAGGCAGGTCCTGCCTGACAAACCTGATCTCCTTCTATGACCCAAAACATTGGATGAGGGAGAGGCTGTGGATATTGTTGAGGTAAAGGCTGTGGATATTGTCTCCCTAGACTTTCAGAAAGCATTTGACACTGTTCCCCATAGAATTCTCATAGAAAAACTGTCTGCTTATGGCCTGGATGAGTGTACGGTCTGCTGGATCAAGCACTGGCTGGATGGACGGTCCCAAAGAGTGGTGGTCAGTGGGGTTAAATCCAGCTGGCAGCTGGTCACAAGTGGTGTTCCTCAGGGCTCAGCGTTGGGACCATTTCTCTTTAACATCTTTATTGATGACCTTGATAAGGACATAGAGTCTATCATCAATAAGTTCGCAGACGACACCAAGTTAAGCGGGAGTGTCGAACTGCGTGAGGATAGGGAGGCTCTACAGAGAGACTTCGATAGATTGGATTGATGGGCCAGTGTTAATGGGATGAGCTTCAACAAGACTAAGTGCCAGGTCCTGCACTAAGCCACAACAACCTCATGTATCACTACAGGTTTGGGGACACCTTCACTGCCAATGGCTCCCACTGTGATCATAGCCAGTGTATCTGTTGCCTAAATATCTTTAGTTTTTCTCAGTCTAATTCAAAACATACCTGGTACTGAGTGAAGGGAGTCAATATATCTATATTTGTTATAACATTTAATATATGAGTTCCAAGGTGATCACTTAAAAAATTTGAGAATCAACTCTACAGTCTAGTAGAACCAACAGCAATGATGATGTGAAACAAGGCTTATCACATTCTGCTTAAAGTATAATCGGATGCATTTCAGTCCTTGCTTACAGAGAGTATCAATAGTCATTTAGAAAGGATCATGGAATGTGGCTTAGCACAATCATTAATGGAAATCCAATGCAAAAAATCATACATCTAAATATTACCAAAGAACTATGTGCTATTCCTATTGGCAACTAATTTGTTCTTTGTTCTTGAAAATTGGATTCATATAACCAAACTTCTGTGGCCATCTCCACAGGCCAAGAGGAGAATCCCAGTCCAATTTGTTAAATCCTTCAAGTCATGACATTTAGCAGGCCAGATAAAATAATCTGAGATACTGCTTTGAAAAACTGCTGTGAAAAAGTGCCTTAGGAGCACATGGTTTCAGAGAGAACACTTATTCCACTTCCAGCTTTTCTTCCCAGCTCCCTTGTGTAGACTTGAAGAAAGTTTCACTCATTTGCCATCCTGCTTGTATGACAATCTTTCTGTGTTGTGGCAACAGTTCTGCATTTATGGGACTGTCTGCAGCTCTGCCTGTGGGAGAAGTGCCCTTTGACCCTATGGGACAGAGGCAGATCTGTAGGTCTCAGTCTTCATGGACTTCAAACTCATTTCTACAGCTGGTTTACTGTAGAGCTAGCTCTACTGGCAAAAAATTTTCTCTGAAGTTCAGTGCATGATTAATGGCTCTTGGTTTTAGTTCCTTGCCCCACACTCTCCCCTCCTCCCCTGCACACTACATCACTTGGCTATAGTTTAAAAATATTCTAGTTTTAACATATTCTAGGAGTTGCATTTTTCCTCTACAGCACAACACATTTGACAGCAAATATTAATGCCTTTTTTTTTTTTAAAGTTACAGGAGAAAGTAGTAAAGGAGTCACCAAAACATGTGTGTCATTTTTCTATCTTACTCATTCTGTATTCAGTTTCCATTCGGGCGAAGAATAGCTTGGCATGGCTAGTCATTCAAATCCAAACAGAATGACAATGTGCAAGGAACTTTTCACACTTTCCAAGAACACTTTACAACTCAGTCCTTTGAAAAACTCATTAGAAATGTCAAGGAATCCCCAAGCAGTGTAATGTCAGGAATACCATATCAAATCTGTGGGCATGCAGACTAATGAAAGTTCTTTTAACTGGACACTACTATACATTCATAAAGTCATAAAATCGACTGAAAGTACAGAGAACTGAAAATACACTGAACAGCATTTTCCACACTTACTTGTCTTGAATTACTTCCATTGTTGTTTTCTGAGAAGGTCACACATAACCATGACCTCACAATTGAGTGTAAAACTGACATTTTAATATAGGCTGAATGGGATAAATGGGACTAAAAGTACTCCAAAGAGGACAATGCTTGAATTGTTTAACAACTTATCAGTCGACGGTTTAAGCTTTTATTAAGGCTGCTGTAGATAAAGTCGTATCAACTAATAATATATCTTTGTAGCATTTTCCTATTACCCTCTCACTAAAAAAAAAACAAAAAACCCACAACAACGTATATTTGGCAACAAATTTATAGATGCTAGACTTATGTTAGATAAAAGAAGTAATGAACTACTTTGCTGAGAGAAACTGAAACCTGAAATCTAATTTTTAAAAATGCTTTCATAAAAATAAAAGTAAAAAAAAAACAAACAAAACCCAAGACATTTCATTTCAAGTTCATGTTAATACGTCTTCAGTTGTTCTCAGATTGTTAGATGAACCTGTGTTTTGGCAAATTTAGTGGTGGTGGAAAGACAGAATTCGTTGCTCCTTTATAAACTATAAGTATCCTACAGAAAAGCAACTGTAAGCAGGGTTTCCATGGAAATATATTTACACCTGAAAGTTCAGAACCCTAACATTTCTATTTAAGGGACTTATCTATTATCATAATGAAATAGGTAGCGTTTCAAGATAGCACATATTTCAAGCTTGACTTGTTGGTTTCTGAAATATTTTCTGTAACAACCCATCTGTTCTTACTTTAGAAAGTCTATTACTCCAAAGTAGATGGGGGCAAGCAGGAGGAAACAGACCATCTCAGAAGGAAAATTTCCAGACCGTCCTGGTGTTTCCCAACTGCCTTCTCAAGTAGCTGATTCAAATATTGGAAGAGGATTTTGCTATGCAAGACCTAAGTGTGCAATCTTTATTCAGAATAAAATCTTCAATCACATGTGCATTAGTGGAACGTTTGTGAAAACAGCTTGACCATGAGACAGCTCAATTCAGGAAAACAACTTTTCTTCCTATAAATCAAATAAAGGCTAACATTTAAATACATAAAACCCATCGCTGAACTGGGACCTAAACAGGACAGAGAACTAAATCATATTCTCAAAACAAGTTTTTAATAACACTCATTTTAAAACTCAAGCAAATATGAGTTTCTGGTTTCTATTTAAAATACAACAAACCAACAAGAAAAGAGAAAGAGAAAGAGAAAGAGAAAGAGAAAGAGAAAGAGAAAGAGAAAGAGAAAGAGAAAGAGAAAGAGAAAGAGAGAGACTGAGAATTAAACTGTACCCTTAGGTGGTAATTTTCAGACACTGAAATTTTATGAGACCACAAGTACAACTCTGTAGATGTGATTCAAAGTATGAAAAAGATGGGAAAGCTCAGAAATAATTCTCTGTGTTTCAGGGAGAATGTCAGTATTGTCATTACTTAACATCAGTATAACTAACTCCACATGCAGGCACTATCCAGGAAAGGTCCTTGTGGAGCTGGGGAGGAAGAAATGTTCCAATGCAATCAATCCTAATCTTTGGTTGAGACAGCTAAGTGTCACTGCAAAACATAATTATAAAATCATAGAATGCTTTGGACTGGAAGAGACCTTAAAGATCTAGTTCCAAACCCTCTGCCATAGGCAGGAACACTTTCTACTAGACCAGTTTGCTCAAAGTTCCGTCTAACTTGGCCTTGAACATTTTCAGGGAGGGGGCATCCACAACTTCTCTGGGAAACCTGCTTCAGCATCTCACCACCCTCACAGTAAAGAATTTCTTCCTAATATCTAATATCTATCCTCTTTCACTCTGAAACCATTACTTCTTGTTCTATCAGTATACCCCCAATAAAAAGTCTCTCTCCACCTTTTCTGTAGGTCCCCATCTGGAAGGACCAGAAAATTCTGTGCAATTCACTTCAGAAAATGTGAGCAGTGCCTTTAAAGATCTTTTACACCAAGCTAAGTGTTATAACAGTCTTTTCAGCCTTTAAGACACAACCTTTGGCAAGCTAAAAGGCAAGGACAGAACATTTGCAATCCAAAAGCCCACTTCAACAAGAACACCGATTTCTACAAACCCTTATCTTCCTTTTCTATACAGCTTACATACACACCAGACTCTTAACAGAAAAGTCATTCAAATTTCAATTAAATTTAGAAAATGATCTCAAAGGTTTCACCGTATGCTCTAACACACATTTTAGACTTTCATAATCACAAACACGATACTCTTGTTACCAGTACACGCTGATAGTACATCAAAGATGCACACTTCAGCCAAACACTGCACACCAATCCACCCCCACCAACACACCAGTTTCCATCTGTTTTCACATGGATTAAGACAACTGCACAGTTAACCCTTTATCTAACTTCCCTGCAATTGACTATTCAATCCCAAATCACCAGTCAGCTGCCCTGGACACAGGAAACCTTTTTATTTTCTCAAACCATCTTTCTTTTTCTCACGAAGGACAAATAAATAATCTGGAAGAGGATTACAATTTATCTACTTTAAACCATAGTAGCTACTTGCAGTGATCTATTTACAGTTTATAGAGAATTCTAACTGCTACACCCTGGGGAGAATAAAATCTAACATTATAAACATTCCCACTTCGTGGCCAGTATGCATGTAGAAGACAGGTAACAAAATCTTTATAAAGACTGTATTCAGATCAGAATAACACAATACTAATATTGATTAAAAGATGAAATAATACAGGAGAATTTATAATGCAAAAAGAATCGCAGGTAAAGGGAAAAATGTAAGAACATAACGGAGCTGGCAATAATAATTCTTTTGGAAAAAAATCGTTATGTTATGGCTTTTCTTTCTTCATGACTTTCTCTCCCACAAGGAAGTGTCTGCAGCCAGCATAGGCATCCAGTCCATGGGTCCTAGGATCATGAAGAATAAAAGCTTTTTTTGTGACAACAGCACCCTTGCAGGTTCATAACGCAGCTAGAATCATGAGGAGGGAGGATGAGTCCTCCCCATCCATTTTTGCTTAAACATCCTTATGTCAGATGTCATGATGTGGGACACATCATGACAATTTTATTTTCAAGAACAGAGAAGAAATTAGTTGCCAATAGGAATAGCACATAGATCATTGGTAATATTTAGATTTATGACTTTTTGCATTGGATTTCCATTAATGATTGTGCTAAGCCACATTCCATGATCCTTTCTAAATGACTATTGATACTCTCTGTAAGTAGATGTCCACATGCAGCCTGATAATATCTCCTCTCTGCAGCCCTTCCTTGGTTTGAGAGAAACTGTAGAGCTGCATAGCAGCTGGAAGGCTAAGTTCTACTGGTTCTTCCCAGAAAATGAAGCCTAAACACTCTTTTCATCCATCCTGAATGAGAATAATCTGCACTTAAGACGGAATGACAAATGAGGGACATCTTCTTTGGCGTATTTCCGGCAATCCAGGTCAATAAGAAATAATTTTCTTATTGTTACACTGTGTTGTTGATAAGAAAATGATCAAGTTTAGAAACTCAAAATCTACCTTAAGAAACAAAAGCAAACAACAGGTTGTAGTGTGATGTCAGAGGACAAGTAAGCTTCAATTTGAACTATAGGCACAGACATATATATAAGCAACATATATGAAATCTCATCTAGCAATTGCATGTGATAACACTGTATGCTTATTCACAACTACATTTTCTTAGTTAGTGAACTAGCACAAGAAGACAGAACATTTTGTACTACTTATCAAGTCTAATATTAGACTAAAATATCTAGCTGCAGTGCTGATGGAGCATTATATAAACTCTGAGACATCGTAAAACTTGGGGAAAATCAACTGTGCTGAAGCAAAACAGGATTTCCATCCATAAGACACGACTGATCTTTAAATTGTTATCAATCATGCAAAAATAAAGTGACCAACCCTGTTCTAAATGCAAAGTGTGTGGATTAGCACAGACAGAACTTTCCCTACTGGTAAAACACATTTTGAAGTAACATTTTTAAGGGAATATAAACTTTTACACCAGTGTTCTGCATTTGGAACAGTATCTTGTTTTGTGTTCCTAGAAACATTAATGTCCTGAGAAATGTTGGGGTAAACATTTCTGTAGGCTCTCTCTCCTTCAGCACTACAAACATTCATCTGAACTTCTGGCCACAAATGGTTTCAACTGAAAATTCAATCACTTCCAGTGATGGATACCTGAGGAAAAGTATTCTGCCCTGATAGACTTTGGCTCTATCTACATTACCAAGTAGGGCAGCAAAAAGGGATTAGATCTGGAAAGGGATTTTTTTTCAAGGAACTGACGTGTACTATATATGTTGGGTTTTCACCTCTGGCTAGATCTAAGTTAGATTTGTGGACTAAAGGTTTGTTGACAGCTAGAATGAATTTTGGTGTTCAACTTCACCAAAATAAATCCCTTGGCATGCTCAAGACAGTGCATACTAAAGTGCAGTAAATGAGGGCATTTCAAATTGCATTCCTGAAGTGAACTGGAATGCTAATGCAGAAACACCTCCTTAGATCCTCCTCCTTATAGGTAGAGGATCCCACAGACCTATGAAGCACAGGACTGGTTAAATCTACAATGTTATTGATTGCACTCTCTCCAGGACAGCGTGTTTCTCAGGCCTCCAACCCGCAATGTCATATTTTCAAGAATGATCATTCTTAAGCACCCAATGACTGGCAGTTCATTCATTAATTTACTTACATTGATCCCATCCGTGTATGCTAATTGGGTTATTGTCATAGGGAACTGAAGATAAAGCAGTTTCTAATAAGCTCCAAAGTTAATCACTGTGTGACATGTGAGCAAAGATACAAAAGGAGAATGAACTACCAAATGTGAAAAATTCGTCTTCCTCTCAGACTTTCATGCCTCCCTGAAATGACAGGATAATGCACCACAGACACTCCCAAATGCACATCCATTGTCTGATGAGGGTTGTCAACCCATTGCTAGGAGTAAATCCAGTAGCAGAGAAACAAGCCAGGGATGCAGTCCATTAGGTGGGAAGATAGTGGATACAAGTCTTTGTGCAACAGGAACTAAATGATTGCATTTAACCTGTTGAGCCATAATGTGCCCATAAGCAATAACAAATTCTGAAGGGAGGAATATGGAAATGTAGGAAACAATTGCATTCAAAGACCAGGAAATTGAACTATAATAAGTAACCCTGATTTCAGTTAGCACTAACATTTTACTTTTCAGCTAAGTCTCTTCTAACTGACTGCACTTTCTGAAGTTAAGGGCACATTTTCACAGGGTCTGCTTCTAGCAGTGTTAACATGCAATGTTAACCACCAAGGTCTGGCATGCAGAAGAGCTCTTCCTTATACTTGCTTCTGTGCAGACCAAGGTCACTGCTAAATCTTCTCTACCACATTGGGGGTGCAGAAAGTAAAAGGCTGCACCTGTGGGGATGAGCAGAGAGGAGAGGTGACCCTAAACTGATCGATGACATCTTCCCTCTCATATACATCATATTCAGCATAAAGCTGAGGGATCATGGGGGTCAAGCTCCCTTCTTCAATGGCCAGCATCCAACGGAGACTCCATCCATTCCGTCTTTGATCCTGACCCCTATGTTCCTGAATTCAGTTCCCATCTGCTGCTGAGTACAGTTTGGGACTTCCCAGGTGCCTGCTCCATAGCACAAGTGGTGATGGTGACATAATTCCAGTCAGGGTTTATGTCCAATACTGGTTTTGTATATATTTGTATAGGTTTAATTTTATTGTCACTATTTTCATTATAGCTGTTTCAGTTGTCTTCTCGAATCGATAAATCTCTCTCCCTCACTCTATAAAAAGCATCTGTCATTCATCTAGTAGTGGGACCAGCTCTAACCCTTGACATTAAGCAATAATGATTATTGAATTAGTCTAGGGAAATTTTTCAATTCTTTGATGAAGTGAGAACAAAACCTAAGATTTTCATAAAATTACTACTTCCCAGCTACAAATGCTGAAGAATAGCTAACTTATCAATGAGGAGCAAGAAAATGGCAGTATCAGCTTGAGATATCAAGATGAACACAACAGCTGACTTCTGTTTATTTATCATAACAGTTGATACAGACAGAAAGAGAGGGGGGAAAAAGCCTCATCATGATAATCCTGTCTTTATTGAAATAGCCAGTCTCAGCATGCCTTTACTCTCAGTCTAATGATACTCATTTCCAACAAAAGGACCATGAAATTACAGAAAGAATTTTGCAGCTCTTTTGGGGTAGGTAGTAGAAGAGAGAAATCTACAAGCCTTTTATCTGGCAAAGCTTCTATTTTAATCTGGTTCGGGTCATGAAAGATATGAGTGTAGTGGTTTCAAACAAATGTTCTTATCAACGAGGTACCACCATATAGCTCAGCCTAAAAGACTGTCCTGGGTTGAGTGAGAACAGAACTAATTCTGTTCAGTGATTT
>VWZY01009146.1:704965-752259 GCA_013399075.1 Chloroceryle aenea
CCCCAGTGCCTGCTCCACAGCATCGGTGGTGACAGTGATGTCATTACCACTGGGGGGTTGGGTTCAATACTGGTTTTGTATATATTTGTATATATTCCATTCTTATTATTATTTTTATTTTTCATTAAAGCTGTTCTAGTTTCCTTTTCTAATCACTAAGTCTCTATCCCTTATTCCCTTTCTCTTCCCCTTTGGGGAGGGAGGGGGGTTGAGAGCATCTGCTATAGGTCTAAGGGGCCACCCTGACCACAAACTGTGACAAAGACACAGACCAAAAGCTAAACCACCAAACTCACATAGTGTTTTGTATCCTACTCTGTGCTTCTGAGTCCTTTCAGATCCAGAGATACTTTAAGTGCCTGATGACTTAATGGTGAAGTTGTGCACAGCCACCTGAGTCACTTTGTATTGACATGGCCTGTAATCCAAATTTCTTGTTAGGAAGTTTATGTCAGAACAAAGTCATAGAACTCTGATTGTCACTTTAAGCATCAGTTGCTCATCGGACTTCACAGATGTCACACTGCAACACCTTGTAATCATCCAGCCTCTCTACCCTTACTCATAACTTCTGCAGGCACACGATTCTGCCTATATGATCACAAATGAAGAGCACAGGCCATTTTCTACATCTGTCAGAGACCTCCACAAGGCATTTTGTTAAAGTCTACAGTATTTTTTTCTTGCCTGCTGTCATTCAGTGAAAACTGCTGGTAGAAGTAAGAATCTCCCTGCACAGTTTCTCAAAACTTTATTTAGCAATGGAAAGGGTGATACTAAGAGATGCTTCTTTTTCATTCTCAAAAATTCCACCACAAGAAAACTCATACATATTAATCTCAACAAATGGAGTCGAACAGCAAAATAAGCTCCTTTTTTTTTCGACCTTTTTTTATTCTAACTCTAAATCAAAATGGATACTAATGTAATAATGCTACATCAAACACTGATGAATTTACACTGGCAAAGGCTTGACAGCAATCCCCCAGTGAATAAGTGCACAGCGCATTGTCCCTTCTAGAGCTCAACTTCAAAGCCCTTGAAAATCTCCTTTGAGTTTTGAACCTCCCAGATCAAAGCCTTGGGGTTCATTTATACTTTTAGGATCAGATGAAGGCAGGCAGTAAGACAGACGTGATTTAAAGGATAAATCACTTCAGAACAATGTCTATGGACATTCTCTATGGCATTACACTTGAAACTCATTGAGAAAGTAATACCACACAGACACGTATTCTATTTCAGAAAAACAAAGAAAAAATAACATTATTCTATTTTATTTTTAACTTTTCCAGTGGAATTATCTTTTTATCTTGCAAGTTTGTTTACAAAATAATTCCCCACATAGGTCTAAGCCCAATGTCTTGATAGCTCACACCCATGCCTATTTATACATAGGTTAGGACTTAATGTAACTCTGTTGAGTTAAGAAAAGAAAAGATTCCAGTGTTTCCAAAAAATGTACACAGAAATCTACAAGAATAATCCTCCCCCCATCAAACAAACAAACAAAAGCCCTCTGGACCAAGCCTGTGGTTTGATGTGCATGCAAGCTAGATCAAAGCATGTCTTGTCCAATCCTGCTACATACGCCAGGTGAAAAAGGACCAAAATAAGCTCTGCAGCAGCTCTGTTCACACTGAGCAATGTAATCATGAGTTCAAATATCATATACATATTAATTCCAATATTTCCAGACTCTTTCAGTGTGTGCCTAAGCATAGGAAAGCAATAATCAACCCAGCATGCTATCCAGACTCAAAAGCCCTTACACAGCCAATGAAAAGGAGTGGTCTAAGGCCTAATTATCTCTCTTGATTGACCATAGAAAAGCTTCAAGCCCACAGCAGCTGCGGGCCACGGTCTGAAGTAAGATACCCTTTAGTCTCAGCACAGTTCTACAGTGACGACACTGGGAAGTCTGCAGCAGAGCTCAGAAGCAGAGACACAGGTCCAATCGCAACCCTACCCTTTCCTCTTCTCTAGCACACAGACTGTGGCCATTTGAAGAGGTTGTGTGCAAATAGACCCCTGCTGCTCCTCTGCTCTTGCAATGGGTGTTACCTTTGCACCTCCAGAGGCAAACTGTCCAGTGATTTGTCTGATGCTTGAGATGTCATTTCTCTTTCACAACTAGTGATTTTTTTTCATTTTATCAACACAGTGAACAGTGTATCCTAATGGCACCGACCTGTAGGGAACAGCAAATGCCCAGTGTATGTAATGGGACTTAATTTTGTAGAAAGCATGGTAATGTAATTTTAAAGGCCTACTAAATCAAAACTCTGTTTCTAACTCTATACATATTTACAAATTCAGGGGAAAAGAAATTTACTTTATTTATAGACTCATCTGGAAGTTTTGTGAACCATCTGCACACAGCTAAAAATTCTAAAATGGAAAATTTTAAGATCTAAACAACCAACATTGCCAGGGGTTTCTGCATTTGAATAAGAGGTTGCTTTTGAGTTATCTGAAAAAAAAAATAAAAAAATGGACAAAGCAGGACAGGACAAAGGCTGTATGAGAAATTGGGGGACAGTTTGGAGGGAACTCTGAAGAGATAGATCTACAAATAAGATTTAAATCCCCAATTTTTACATAGTGGTTTTAACTATTTAAACTTCTAGACTATAAAATTATTTAATAATGTCCAAGTATTATATTCAGTTGAGACTTTTTGTGTTTCTTCTTACTGTCAATGAGGTCGAATACAGGCAACTGATACGCACCTCCTGGTAATAACAGCAAAATATACTGTGTGTATCTCAAAGAAGTCAGTGTGTTCAGACAATAAAAATAAAACTTGAAAGAACCCAAGGGGCAGCTGAATGGGGGAAAAAAAATAAAGTATTCTCCTTAATGCTCACCTATTAAGTATTGCAAGGTATTAGATGAAAATAGTACACAAAATTTGCTCCCACATAAGCAAGAAACCTATTTACAGGATTTCACTTTTTGATTTGACCAGCAGAAATACTGGAAATGGATGATGATGCTGTACTGGAAAGCTTTGGAGACTTTCTGCCCTGTTTTAATTATGAGTTAGCTTAAGCAAAGAAGCTACCCTTTCCTTACAAAGCTGGCTTTGGGGAGTCTCAACCACAATAGCGTGTATGCTCCATATAAGTGAGCTCTTCCCCTGCCCTCAGTTAAGGCTGTAGAAAGAAATATGCTGCATTAGGGAGGGATTTTAGAAATGTTGACTGAATACGCACAGATGGAAGCAGAGTTAGGCCACTCCTAAACCTGCATGTCTGCATCCAAGTTCTGCTAACAGCTGATGCTAGGACAAGATTGCTTGCTGGAGGAAAGCAAACAGTATGTCAGTGTCTGGTCACTGGTCACCTGAATTACCTACTCTCTGAATAAGTGTAAACACTGTCAGCAGAGTCCACTTGGCCTATCAGCCTTTGTACAGGTCATCTGCTCTGACTTTATCTGGGGGGTTTTTGTTGATGTTGCTTTTTGAGGTTTTCCTTTCAGACGCAGGATTCTGCAAGAACAAAGGATGTGTAAAACAAAAGCACTACAGAAACCAAAGTAGCAATAAAGAGTGAATAGCTTGGGTAGCTGCTGGAAAAAGGCTCCAAAGTCTTCCATTTGTAGAACACACTGTAGTCATCTTTCCAGGAGATTACAGGCACACAGCTGACAAGCTCTGATTGTGACAAAATATTTTACCTTTTAGCTAGTTGTTAAGATTTGTTGCTCAGCTAAATGAAGAATGGAAGCCTTGACCTCAGTGCTTCATGTTAGTGCTCCTGCATTAATGACTTCAAAAAGGCCTTGGATTTGAACTTCTCCTTTCTTGAAGTCTTCTCCTTTCACCAAAAAAAAAAAATTTGCACTTCTTTTTTAGTCTTGAAAAGTTAGACTTGCTCCATGTCTGATGGTAAATTGAGAAATACTGTACTAAAAGGTTGTGAGTAAATTTTTATTAATTCTTTGCACATCCAAGCTCAAAAGCTGGAACCAGATGTGAATAACATTCACATTATCATCCTGAGAAGTTCACTGGTAAATCAGGGATACCTATACATTTGACTTCAAAGGAGATAGTGGTCTGGGGTGACTAAAAGGATAGTGATTTAAAAAGAGAATGCATGAATCTGAAGTAGCTAGACATGTTCCTGAAGGATTCAGAAACCTAGCGAGTGCTTTTAAATAGAAAGCATTGTACATTTGTGCTGGCTTGATTATGATCTTCTCTCAGCATCTGCTGCTGACCACAGATGGAGACAGAAGGTGGATAGGCTTTCGGTTTATATAAATATTGCCACTGTTGTGTTCACAAGGGTGTTGCCCTACCATGTACCAACCCACACATCTCCCTGGGAGCAGAGTCCAGTTACATACATTTATGTACTGTGTTTTTCTCTTCCTGCTGCATATGTCTTGTTCCATTTAACAGAAATTAGCAGTGTTAGATGACTTAAAGATGTTGACATCTGACATAGATATGATGTGTTCTTATTTGGTTTAAAATTAATGGGAAAAAAATCTGTTTATTAGCATTATTATACATACAATTCCACTTTAAAACTGTTTTCCAGCCTGCAAAGCCAGTTAAGTGTGGCACTGTTTATGTGCAAGCACTAGTGCCATTTGAGACACTATAAGTCATCTGAAATGTTTGTACAGGGCTTACAGGCGGGAGAAAAAAGTTGATTAAGAACTTGCACCCTTTAGAAACAGCAGCCAGGAAGCAGGTGGGATACCTTAGTGTCTCCAGTGTCAACAGATACTTACATTCAGGTAACCAAATCCCACCCTGAACCAGAGAACTGCACAAGTTCAACATGCACACAGCTTTCTTGCCCATCTACTCCATACACATTAATGAGACTTCAGCCAAAAATTAAAGAATGCATTCCTAATTGCTACCAACTCGAGCTGAGCAGCTTTCTGAAACAGTGTTGTTTCAGACTTGCCAAAGTGTCATTCTGACAGGATGTCTCTGGCTTTAAAATTTTTGCTAAAATAGTTTGCATTTCATTAAGTCAGTCACTTCAGAATTCAAAAATCATTGATGCATTCTGAAGCATAAACAAAGCATATTAATGAATTACCAACCAGCTCTGATCGTTATGCTTATGTGTGTAGTGACTGAATTAACAGCACAAAGACAATTATAAATCTGGCATGCCCTGGCTTCCAAACATTTGCCTTTTCAAGTATATGACTTCAATGTGGCCTTTGTAATTAATATTACTTATCTTTATAGCATCAATAGTGTTCTGTTTACAAGTTAAGTCATGACTCCTGTCTGCTCCAGACTGTCAGTGGGAATAAGACCTGAAATATTAAATATCAAAAAATAGAGTTCTGTGCATAAAAATCCTCCTTTAACTTGAGATAAAACCCAGAGTGCCTAACTGTTGACATCAGCTGCTAGTGAGTCATGACTACATAGCCAGTCCTTTTTATTATGGTTTGGTGATGCACAGACAAGAGGAGAAGACAGAAAATTTAACAATGGGCAGTGACAACGAGAGCATTCTATGTAGCTTGCTTATTAAACTAAAAATGACAGTATGTATGTGCTTGTATATACATACAGTTGTGATTGCTTAATCCTACCTGGGAGGGTAACCCTAAATATGGGTCGTTTAAAACCATGTAAATACATCCAATTATTTCCTATTTCTATTATTTCTCCTGCATTGCTTTACACACCATCCTCACTAGCTGTGGATGTCTAGCAACCTGTGTTGCAGGATATTAAAAATTATGTAGCAAATGGCTACTGTGCCAGCCTGACTGACTCTGCAGTCATGTCTGTGGAGCAACCCCGGATGCATCCACTGATTCCTGGAGCTAATGACATTGGCAAGTAGCAAAATATTTCACCCTCAGCCAGGGTCTGTGCTTGCCATCACAGAATCACCCAGAGTATTATCAACGACTTACATGGGAGAACAGGCAAGATTTCCTCCCATCTGGGAGAAAAGAGGAAAATGTAGCACATTAGTAACATATCCTATCCACAAAAAATGGGCTTGGATTGCAGTAACATTCAGCACCATAGTTATATTCCAAGAAGTAAGAGGCATTCATGGTGAAACTGTTTCACCTTTTCAACACATCCTACTTCACACCTTTGTAAAAGTCTCTACTTTCCATGTTAATACACCTTACTATGTGCTTTTAAGTAGAAACAGAAGGAAGCAAAGGTAGTTGAGAGCTGACCTCTCAAAGCTCAGCCTGAATGGCTGGTGAAGAATGTGTGTGTGTGCAGGAGCATGCGTGCATCCACCAGTTGGGTGGGTGTCACATACCCAGGAAGTGTGCAAATAAGCAGTGAAAATAAATTAATCTCTAACTGCAAAACGTTCCCATAAATTTCCCATACAATAGCACTTCTGTGATTAATCCTGATGGCAAGTACAACATTTGGTATTCTAAGATCAAACATAGCTGCAAACAGCTAAACTCATGAAACGACGTCTTTGTGCGGATTATCTGCACTCTAACATGGATTACATTTACACCATGAGCCTTTTCTTCCTTGAAAAAATAACAACTGGAGTCGGAAAAATGAAATCTTTCACTTCAATGCCTAGTGAGCAGAAAACAACAGAATTCGTAGTGCTGGATGCTGATCATATCTGACAATCTGGCTTAAGTATATGAGAGAAAGAAGAATATCCAAGATACCTCTGTTCTGATCAAGTTAGCTTTTGAGGCCTAAAGTTAAGAGAAGAAAGGAAAAAGACAGAGTTAATTACTATATGGGGATGCAGACAGTTGTCAGGAAATCTCAGGCCAAGTATTAATACTAGAGCTTAGTTTTGGCTTTATGTATCCAAATGCACAAATGTGTCCACTTTAAAATATTTTAGCAATATTTACAATAATTTCTAATCATAACACTGTCATAATTTTAGATATGGTAAACTAAGAAAGAATGGAATATTTTGTATACAATGATTGTTGGCTTTCATCCTTAAAACACCAGTCAACTATTACTGTGATTTCTAGAGTTCAAGAAAGAGTATTACCTTACATATTCTTTCAAGTAGCTTTCATTCTCATAAAAACAACAAAAACCACCCTTCCCCAAATGCAAACAAACCCTAGAAACACCATTGCATCCTGCCTGGAGTTTATGCAACATAGGAATAAAGGATTTCCACTGGATGGGAAGCTGCAATCACTTGAACCTGCAATCACTTTTTAGTAATTTTAAATATAAAATATAAGATAGTTTACAGAATGCCATGGGCACGTTAGAAACCAGCAGTTCAATGCAGTACATATTCTTTTGGTGTCTGAGCGCCCTCTGCATCTTGTGAGGTGCATACTGGTTTAAATCTCTGCTCTAAACATCCTCCAAACTACATTTATACCTCTTGCCAGCCACTCCCAAAATTTTTCTCTTTTTGAGGAGTAGTGGCAAGCAGGGAATGCATATACTTGCTCTACCTGGGAATGAAAGGGGTCAGACAGTGCATGGGACAAAAGAATGGAAGGGGGAGTTTTTCTTCTCTCCCCAGACCTTCAATACAAAGTGATGTCGGCGTCAAGGTTTGGATGATGCACCAATTCTTTCCATTCTGAGATGCATCTATAGTGTGTGCGTATGTGTTTGTGTGTGTATACATATCATACATATCTCTATATATACACACACTGACCTATCCTCCACAGCCATCAGCTCTCGAATAAAGCTTCAAAAAATTTTGTTTTGTGTAGTTTTGTCAGAAAGCAGCATGAGCTGAAGCCTAAAATCTCTAAAGTGTATGTTCACTGCAGTTGTTATATGGCAAGTAAAACTGAGATCATGTCCACTCTGATACCTTACCTTCTGTGCCATTTACTGAGGATGGAATGGGAGGTGCAGTTTCAGCTGCACACCCTGCTGACTGTGGTGAAGGGACTTGGAACACAAGTTTCCCACAGTTATTTAGAATGTTTCTTGTTCAGAAAAAAATTCACACATAAACATTTTTCTAAGCAACAGTCCTAGTGCACCTTCTACAGTCATCCAAAGTTCTCTTTCCCTTTGAGGCAATCTGATTTCCATACTTCTTACCAATCTTAAAATCCAAGATACTTTAAAGATTCACTCTTTCCCACAGCATATCCTGTCAATCATCTGGCCTACCTACTCTGCAGATCATGGTGCATTTACTGAAGGAGATCCTGACCCCATCATTAACTGCACAACACAACGTTGCATTGTGTTTCACAAACTACTACATGGAAAAGAAAAGTGCTTTGAGTAAACCTTGCCATACTCCTCACAATATAACATTCATGTGAAGTTAAAGGGTGACTAGAGAACTGTGTGTAAAAATGCACATGGGGAGATATCCATTATTATAACTTATTTGCAGCTACAAGATGAAATGTATTCGCAGCATTAGATCAGGTGCACAACAGAAGTCTTATCCAGCTGTTTGCACTTCCAGATTGGTTGCTTCAGAGCCTTCGTTCCCCAGCAGTCTGGTGTTCTGCAGCTGTGCAGCTGCTAATGTATCTGGGTCATGGTTCTGCTAAGGAAAGCAGAGTGTGTTTTGGATTCAGGTCAAATTCTGTTGCAAACTGGGGCACAGACGTGGACAGGGGGACTGGCTGGACCAACCACAATTAAAACTCTCGACTGAACTACTTAAACCAGTTAGGAACTAAAGGCATGATTCTTCTATTTCCTACAGGACAAAAGCACCTCAGTTCCTTCTGTCTTCCTTTCCTCCTATACTGTTTCTCTCTTTTGATGTGGTGGGCCTCATTTTGAACCTCATTATAAGCCCTTTGAAGCAAGAAACATGTTTTCCTATAAGTTCATAAAGCACATAGTACAGCTGAACTTGCAGGGATGTTTCCAATAACAGTTCAGTCATTTAGATAATATTCTTCCAAAATGACAGAGAGTGATGCCAGCCATGTGTTGAGAAATGCTCTCTCTACCAGTAAATAAGGGACCCAGAGGTTGCATGAAGTTAACTTCCCAGAAAGGCCACAACAATCAGATTCGGTTTGTTGGCTCCAAGGAGGCAAAGATCTGACATCTGCACTATTAATACTGAAAAAAAGCCTTCTCCTGTTTTATCTTAGAGTGCCTGTGGTCCACTTATGTTGCCACATATCAAAAGGGCAATAAACAGCAAAGCTTAGTGATTTTACTACTGCAGTATGTTATGGTGGGAGTTAACAAATAGGTAATAAGATAGGTTTCAGTTGTAGTTTTTAGGGTACTGTTACACACACAACTCAGAGCAATGGTGACCCAAGAAACATTACTAAACACATTTGCACTTTTCATTGTTGTGCTTACATGGAGATTTATGTAGGGTTTTTACAAACCTAAAATGGTTGTGATAATTTATGACCACAAAATATTGCTTATAGAACCATTTTGAAAGTTCTAGGTACAGACTGCCAAAAACTATAAACTCTAGTTCTGAAAGCTTGAAGAGCAGGAGGCTAGTCAGTTTGTGCTAAACCACATCTGTGTGCAACATAGAGTACTTTAATGCTAAATGATTGAACCACCTGTACAAAAAAAAAATAAAATATCTCTTTTCAAACTTCTGCATCTCATGCTTTAGAGCACATTGCAAGAAGCCTGCTCCAGACCTATAAAGTTATTGTTTTAATAAATCCAGGGACATTTCTCTTTAGAAAACCTCACTGGACACCCACATCGAACCTCCAAAATCCTTTACTGTCAGCAGGTATTATGGCAATTCAGCAGCCTTTCCCAATTTTAAGGCAGCACCTCTGTTTCTGTCATAAGGCTCACCTTCCAGAGTGGCACATCAAGATCAGTCTCACAATGGGTAGCTGAGGCCTGGGAACCAAGACACAACACTTCATTGAACCACTGAGAGGACTTTTCAATAACAGCATTCTTAAAAAGATGGAAATGGTGTGTTAAAACCACATTTTAATTCTGATCCTCCTAAAGTACATGAAGAAGAGGCCAATAAAAATTTACAGCTTCATGACAAAATAAAGTGGGTGTCCTGCTACTTGCAGAAACAAGGAGGGAGGTCAACAGAAAAATATTTCTTATTTGTATGTCTTAAAAACAAACAAAAACCAAATCACAGTTAATCAGATGAACTATTTATAAATTAGAACATGTAATAAGTGATGGCAGACATTATAGGGGGAAAAAAAAAAAAGAAAAAGAAAAAAGAAAAAAAATCCCCTAATTTATTTTTACTCTTGTGGTCAGCAGAGCATGGACAGTGGAAAACTGAGCGCAGCAAAGTGTGGCATTCCAACCTCATTCCTACTTTAATAGGCTTGTTGGGGGCCCTGTGTTTACAACTGGCAAAATTCCAGAAATTACCCCACAATATATGTCTTAGTGGGCTCAGCAGGAGACCTTTGCAAATACCCTTCACCCACTCAAAGCCTTCATTCCAGCCATCCCTGCCAGACCTGCTGCTAGAACTATGGTATTTTCAACACTCACGTCTTGGGACTCATCTGCCAAGCAACTAGTAGCTCTGTAGAGAAGATACAATTCTTCCACTTTACTCACTCTTTATTGCAGACATGCATCTTTTTCTCTTAGAAGGGGGATAAAAATATTTTTTTTTAGAGGGTTGGTGATTGTGTGCATTTATATAGTATTTATTCATGTACAGCTCTATCTTTTAAAAGATTTAGTAGCAGGAAATAGAGAACTAAAATCCTGCTCAGTAAGCTGCTTCTTTTTCTTTATAAATTTGCAAAAGCAAAGAATTAAGAAAACACTAAGCATAAATAAATGTAGCAATAGTTACTTTTCCCTGGATTGTCAGATAATACGTGTACTTAGTTTGAGAGGGAGGTAATGTGATGTTGCTTATTTGCAGAGGAACAAAATTCCAGGAAGAAAAATTTAATCATCAGCTTCTGGATTACAATTATAACTACACAAGTTGAAGATTTTTTGGTTATATAAGGTAGATCATTCATTAAAAAATTACTGTGTTCAATTTTTTACACAGCTTTTACCCATCATAAAATGTATCTTGACCTTCATTGCTCACAATCTTCAGATATCTTATTCTAAAAATAGGTAAGAGATAAATAAAAATTAAGAATGTGACTTTTCAAGGTAGAATAGTCAAGAAGAAACTTACTCTCTACCTGACTTGACAGGGTTTCAACAAAACATCTTAACAATGAAGGACTAAAGTTATTCTCAATCATAAATTCATTCCTAGAAATCAACATTTCCTCAAGCGGAATAAAAAGGAAATACTAAGAGAACAGCAATGGGAGCAGTCCACAGATTCTCAGTATCACTAATGAGGGAAAACCCCACAGATTATCATCTTTACTTGATATTCACTATCAGATAATTCAGCTAAATGGTTGAAGTGTCTACATTTTGAAAGGGAAGAAAAAGAAAGAAAATGTTTCCACAAGGGAATAAAGGAGACTGCAGTTACACATGAACAAGAAAAATGTTAAGAATGCTTATGAAGATGTACATAATTATCAGATGTAATTATTTGCTAATTAATTAAATTAGAAACCAGATTTAATTCTGTGTAGAACTAGAGCTTTTGTGTATTAAACGCATAAATTGCAACCCATTAATTTTCAAATTTTGGGTTTACTGTACTGCACTTTGTATCCCTAAGGAAATTAAATGCATGCAATACATTTGTACATATGTATCAGAATGGAAATGTTGGAGAACACTGCAGGATTCTTGTTTGACAACTCTGAGAAGGCAGCTGAAACTTTAGCTATCATTATACCTCCTACACATGAACCTTTTGAAAGAGGCTGGGTTCCACTGAGTGTAAGCAGTAATGAAAGGGCTACTTCTTTTTGCAGAATATATATATCATGATAATCTATTAACATGACATTATTTTGGCTATTGAATTGGATTGGCATAAAAATTCCTTCCTCTGTGAAGCAAGAAGCAAGTCTGAGATGTAGTAAACTTCATCCAGTCTAATAGAGAAGTTACCCTGAAGTCAAAACCTTAAGCTATGACAAGCCGCTACATTCAACTTGTTTGTCTAATGCCAGTTTGCAACAGGTTTGTTCAGCTTTGCTTATGCTGATTATATTTATCAATGTATTTCTGAACCCCAACAAACCAGTGATGATTGTTCTGTAATCACATAAAAGTCAGCACTTTGCATAGCAAAACTATCAGCATGTGAAAAAGCAGAGAAAACATGAAAAGCAGAGCCACACTTCTAGTACAATCTTGGGTGTTGGTACCAGGCTACTGCCCATAGCAACAATGCAATTCCAGTTCTCTCTTTTACACTTTGCTCTACAAAGTTCCAATAGGTCTCAGAACGGTAACCCCAGCTGGCAGATAGATACTATCATTTATATTGCTGCAACAGATGCAGATACAGTCCCACTAGAAGAGACAACAGTTTCTGGCCTGCAGACCTTATAACTTGAAGGACAAAAGAGAGAGAACAAAGGGCAGGCCTAAGTGTTAAAATGTGGAATGAGCACCATCAAGGCAATGGTTAGCACATGCTCAGTTACAACCTTTCATTAAGCACAGACAGCACCATTTCTCAAATGTCTTACTATTTTGCAGGGCAATGTAGCTACAGAAAAGCTCAGGATGCTGGTCAGAGGCACTGGTGGAAATGCATCCTGTTACTAGACCACCAGTGGGCCCACCCCTTTGCCACAATGATGCTTGTCTTCTGAAGTCTGTGGGACTCAGCACTCACTCCACATGTTCAAGAAGCATGGAAAAGATGTCTTTTTTTTTTTTTTTCTTCCCTCCGGATCTACAGAAAAATGTATCCATTTCCTTCTAGTTTCATCACTATTGTCTGTGGTTTTATCACCACAGCTCAAGACTCTGATAATGTTCTGCCTAAAATAATACTTTTTACTATCTATCAATGCCAGGCATCCAGCAGAGCAATTTGTTCTCCATTCAGGTGATCCTAAAACTCTGTTGTTGAATCTAAATGCTTGAGAAAGGCAAGGCTCCTACAGCTCCATGCCAGCAGGTTCAGCTGAGAGGGGTGTATTCCCAGTAGGCAGGCATGTGCACACATGGAACAGCATGGACAGAAACCCTCAGCACTCACGCAAACACCAGCAGTGGCTTTTTTTTTGTTCCTCTCACTACTGGAGCAGGATGAAGATCCATTACAGAAAATATATATGTGTGTATACAAAACAGATCTCTCTGGTAGCTGGCCTGGCTGTAGAAGCCCTTGAGGCCCACAGCCCACTCCAGCCACTGGTAGAGGTTACCCTGGCACAAACCAGCAGATTCAGACAAACACACTATAGATTCCTCCAGCAACTGTTGTTAGACGCTTGTCTACTCAGTAATCAGACCTTGGACCCTCTCATCTCCATTTGTCTCACTCACAGAGGCACATATGTACACACTCACCTGACGCTCAAACCCTGCCGTCTCCATCATAAATGGCTTGATCCTTACTGATGACAACACACAGGCCTCTGGCCTTTACCTGGCTTACCCATCCTACTCACTAGCTAGTCTGGCTTCATATTGGCTAGTGACACTGACCTGCAAACCCTCACTGGTTCCAGCTGCAGGACCCACAGATGTACAGCTCCTGCAGCTCATGGTCTGACTGTAATTGTTGATCTCTGTATTTACATTAGCGCACAGAGTAAAAAGTCCCTCAAAAACAGAGTGGAGTTTAATATGAAGACAGGACAGACTGTGCTGATCAGGCAGAGGGCATGACTGGGAAGTTCTACTGAGAAGCAGCTGCTTGCCTGTGACCAACTCATTTTCTCTACTTTTCATACTTCTTTCTTTCCAAAGTACCTTGATGTCTTCCCTTTTGTCCACCTTTGTTTCCTCCACTAAACAACCCATACAAAATTGTGTACAATCCCAGTAAGCTCTTCCCCTGCACCCTGTAGTAAGTCCCACGCTCTGAAGCAGTGACCCCCTCAGTCTGTTACCTGGAGAGCTGTTCTCATCTTGATAGGTCATGCTGGAACCACGGGGCTGATGCTCCCCTCTGACAGCCCTGGGATAGCCCAGGGTGAGGGCTCCTTCCTTTGTCCAGGTCATAGGGGTGTCCCTGTCCTGTGTCTGTGTTGTTTATCACATCGCCTAACAGGTATAAAAAGTTGACCAGAAATACGTTCTAAATGGCTGTAAATCTCCCTCAAAATTGTACCAGGCAAATGCCTTAATATTTAAGACAAAATATAAACTGCAGAGAGAGGTAGAAATGTTGTGGGCACAAAGTCTGCTTTCCTTAAATTTAACCTACAGATCCAGAAACTATCTAATTCTTTTCAAGCCCCAAAAAGCAGCTTCAGCCCACTTGCCTGCACAGACAAAGCTACTGAGCACATTTAAAGCTTGAGTCTTACCGAGTCCTGGTGCTTGAAAGTGTGGAATATGTAAAACCCCCAACATCCCTAGGTTCCAATGCTGAACAGGCTCAGCCTCCTAATCTTTCAAAAGTTGCTTTGTTTACATAAATTTGCCTTTCAGAGCTTTTCACAAAAATCTGGACAAATTTAAAACAGTACAATATTCAGGCAAAGTTACAGATTACATTGCACAGGGAGCCTTATGTACAGTGCCTCCTAACACACAACACGCCTTCTTTAAACTGCAAACAAAGGGTAGATGTGAATAATCACCGCTACAGGTCGAGCTTTTGTGGATAATGCAGTCTCAATAGAATATGCAACCACAGCTGCCTCCTCTGCCTCTAAGTGATGTCTGAGACACTGTACAACACCAGGAGGAATGGCTGAGCGTAGGTTACTTGGCTGTATCTGAGCAGCAGAGAGACTAACTGTAGCTGGGGCACTTAAACCTAAGCAAATAATGTCCAAACTCCCAAGTTATAAGGTGTCACATTGTTCTATGCAGCTAAGGTAACAAGAAATGCAATAAGAACACATCATTTTCTTGCATCCTAGTAGCAAATGGAAGTGATCACTGAGGGAACAACAGTTTTTACTATCAGTGACTTCCAAGTAAGCCAAAACCTTATTTCCAGAAGGATCCATGCCCTTATTTCTCGGCAAACGTGCTCTCCTTGCTTCCCTCCTCCCCCACCCCAGCCTCCCCGTGTTCCACCAGCCAAAATTTATCCTGCGACTGGATAACAACAAAATAGGAGGAGTGGGGGGAGTTCCAATGAGAAAAACCCTCCGGACTACATTCTGTAATCACATAACCTCCAGGTTCTGCTCTAGGCTAGCCCATTTTTTTCTCTGGCTGTCGGCTATTCCAGCCTGCAGAAGAAAGGGGCTGTTATTGTGCTCCACACAGGTGCATAGAAAGGCTCCTAAAGAGAACTCCCAACGAACACAAGGCATAAACAAACTCAAGTGTGGTCGTCTCTTCAAGAAAATAAATCAGCCAATTTGAAACTCCCTCCTTGTAATAAATTAGCTCCTAAGAGTATTCAAAAGCTAACCTTTGACCTCCTCCTGTATTATTCTCATGACCACCAGTGGGAGAGGAGGTCAAGTTGGTCAGTTCTTCTCACCAGTCACTGATGGCTCTTTAGCAAAGGAGGGGTGGGGGAGGAGGGAAGAAAGAAAGAAAGAAGAGTGGGAGGGGGAAGAAAAATCAAATTTGCTTCTCCATTGAAACACGGGCTTAGTAAGTAAACCGAGGAGGCCCAAGCCTCCCCCGGCAGGCGTCCAATTTTACAACACATTTGTAAGTCTGCTGCCATCTAAATATACTCAACAGAGCGAAATTCCACACCATGGCTACAGCAAACGGGCCAGCACTCTGCAGCCAGCTGCTGCAGGATTTGTCAGCCTTCAGTCTGCAAACTAAAACCACAGGAAAGCTAAAGGAAAGGCCACAACTGGCAGCTTGTTTTGGCCATCTCACATACATAAGGCTCGTCTCCTGATTGAAAGCATATGAAAAAGGTTAGAGTGCTAAAAATAGAATAATTTGTTAAGTGGCACATTCCACCTACCCGTGGCTGGCACATGCTAAGTTCATTCATACTCACAAGGCTTTCCTTGCCAATCTGTTCCGACATTTTTCACTTAGTGGGTAATAATTTTTAGAATAACAATAACATGATCATATATATTATCAGATAATCTTTGTTAATAAAACCACACATTAATTTGCTTTCCATGTCACATGCAGTTTTAGAGGAAACCCTGGTTTTGACAGTGTGGATAGTTACAGAACTCCTAGTAGATGGAGTTCTCTGGAAAGTATTCCAAGTATCTGTAGCTGGCCAGCACTTGATTTATTTTGCCAGCATATACATCAGGCTGGAGTGTGAAAAGAACTCACTTTTATTTTTATTTAGAATACAAAAGCTGTTCTGTAGTTTCAGTACCTCCCATTGCCTGGATGCTTCTCTGTCACCTCTGCACTTTGCATTGCCGAGGGGAAAGACTGGGACTTTCAGCAGAGAAAAACACTGAATTTTCACCTTGTCTGAACAATAATCATCTGGAAATCCATTTCATTACCTCTTAGCAAAGGTGAGCATTTTTATCTCTGCATTCAGCAGTATCTAACGTGACTGCTTGGCAAACCACCACTACTGTATCCTCCTTGTAACTCCATTATGAAGGCTTTTGAGAAATTGCTTCTCAATTATTTGATAAAAACATTAATAAGCAAACACTTGGCCATAAAATAAATCAAAATTGCACTATCATTATATTTTAAAGGTTAGTACAGTTAACTGGAGGTAAAACCTGAAAACATAAAAGGTAAGAGAAGGAAAAAAGACAAGAAATCTTCACGCAGACAGAATGAATACAAATGTGGTCTTTTTCCAATATTGTTGACGTCATAATTTACATTCTGATGACAGAAAAAAAATAGCATGCCATATTTTCTTTCAGATTTTAAATTACACAAGTATTATAATGAGTTCATGTTAAATTCAAACAACATTTTCTACTCGTTTTATACTCCACAGCTCTTCAGTTTCGTAGAATATCACTGTGCAAGACTAACAGAAATTTTGAACTGAGAGCTACGTAAATTTTGTGATCTAAGTACTGACGTGTATGGTACATACTCTTTGTAAGAAATTTCTCTCTATCAAATTGAAGTGATTTTTATCTTATATCTTAGTAAATCAAACACTTTGGAACAAAAGATTGTAGTCATTCTAGCATTAAATAGTACAGCTACTATCTAATAGCTTTTAAATCTTCCATTTTTTTCTTTCTGGAAATAATGCAAGAATATGAATAGATACTGTTGCCTCTGATATGTGAGGCATCCAAAACATCAACCAACCAGCTACTATAAGTGACCAGTATAAGTTCTGAGGGCAATCAAATCAACTAATGCAAAAACTCAAACACAAGTCACATCACAAGGTCCAAAATCACAGAATTTCCTACTTTGCTGAGGTGACAAGTGTCAGACCTAAGCTGGCAGCTTAATTTCCAGAATAAACATGCAGCTACGCTAATTAAAACAGGAAAGTATTCCAGTGCAAAGCTACTGTTGATCTCATAGCTGCTTTGTGACCTGTGTAAAATAAGTAGTGTGGTGATGTATCAGCTCTCACTAGGTAATTCACAACGAAACACCACGATAAGGGGCTCAGCCCCACAAAAAGAGGAACTGGTATGAGAACAGGCAATGCAGAGATACCCGAGATGCTAAAAGCATTCACAACAGTGTCTTGTACCAGCTGGACAAACAGCTTGTGGCACAGCACAAGCAGACAACTATAGCACACAAAGAAGAATCTGAAATCATGCACAGACCTATCTGGGCGGTAGACTGGATGAAAAAACTTTCCTGTATTCACTCCTAATAAACTTAATAAGAAGAGGTACTCAGTTTCAGAAAGTTGATGTGGGGAATCCTCTATATCTGCTGCTTCATGATAATAGACACTAATCATGAGATCTGTAAGGCCATTAATATCCTTACATGTCACTGTAACCCAACAAGTGTCCGAAGAGGGGACACTTCTCTCAGCCCATGCTGCGACCTTCTACAGGAACAGTGCAAGCAAAAGAGATGGGGTGGGACTGAGAGATCAGCCTAGTAGACATCCCTTTCCTCTCACACTCCTCCTCAAACCTGCTCATAAAATACTGCTTAATGCATAAGAAAAAGCAATAGTAAAAGTATGTACATCTTCAGCCATTAAATTACAAGAGAAAACTGCTACCCATTCTCACACATGCAAAGATGATCTACTCATTCCCAAAAAGTCTGTGTGTCAGAAAAAGAGTTAAATAATAAGAAAATGGAGCTGAAAAGCTCTGATAAACACACAGAAAGCTCAGGGCAGGAGCCAAGTGTCCTAGTATTTTTAAGATGCCTACATTGACACAATGATCTTGAAGCCAGAGGGTTGCCAGGTAGACTCTCCTGTAGACCAGCATTTTGGTTTGGGGTTCAGAAACTTTGTTCTGTGCAGCTCCAGCATGAGCATGCTGTTGCTTTCAGGGAGTTGTTAGTTTTACTAAGTGCCTTAAAAAAAATAATCAAATCTAGTATGAAAAAGCATCAGAGGCATTCCTGTAATGTTTTGAAAGCATTAAAAAGCAGTCCTGAGTTCAGTCTCAAGTTATTCTTGGCAGATAGTAGAGTATTTGAGGGGAAAAAAAAACAACAACCAAAAAGCAACACAATAAAAAGAGGTGTGCAGTTCAACTCCCTAAAATTCAAGCAGAATGAAACTTGTCCATGTGGAGTAAGAGGGCCACCAACCTCCTCTTAGCCTCAGTCAAGCCTTCAAAGAAAAATTAGAGCAGCACATCAGGATTTCATCCTACCAATTACCAAGTTAGTTCTTCCTTATTCAGAATGCAATACATTAAGGTTTTGGGCATGTGACATGTGCCAAGCATACAGGTGCAAGTCTTCAACATCCTGTACTCCCCATGTTGTGTCACAGCAAGTCAACAGGATTAACTCTTACAAAACTGCTCAGATATTGTCCAGAGATGTGAGAGAAGTACAACTTGCAGGAATCCGAGGGTCATTTCTAGTTCCACAATCCAAACACAGACAAATCATTTATTTAAGAGGACAGAATTCCTTGTGAATATTTCTTTATTTTCATTCCTAATTAAAATAAATAGTTTTATTGTTATTTATCACAACTGGGCCATACCATGTTTTCATAAATACTACTAGAGGTGAAATTCAACTATCAAACCAATATTCTCCCTCCACTCACTGACTCAATGCAGATACTAGATGCACTGATTTTGGGATTAAAACAGTTTTGCCTGAGATCAGTCCAGCTTTGTCACACGGACAGAAATACTTCTTCTCAGCTAAAGGGGCTGCACATACACACTCCTCTGACATGTCACACAGGGGCCCATTCCATGCCAGCTGGTCCAATTCAGAAGCTTAAATCCTTCAGTTCCAGGTAAATGCAGACACAGATCCTTCATAATCTCAGGCAAGCTCCTTAATATCTTTGAACGACAACTCTTCAGTTTTTGGAAGAGATGGTTCTTCCTTACTCTAATCTTTTAGAACTACCTAGTCCCTTCAGACAATCTGAACCTGGAAGAAAGGACTCACTCCTCTCCCCCAGGCACAGAATCAGAACAAGCAGAAGTGAATTACATTTAAGGAATGTGCAAAAGTAATAAATAAAACTTCTCAAAATTGCCCATTGGTTTTCTTCTGAAACAAACCGATTAGTTCTTTCTGAAATTTCCATCCTGCTTTGCTTTGCCAGTGTGCAATAACAATGGTGTTTTCCTGGGGTTTATAGAAGTTTATCAACAGCTTCTGCAGCAAGGAACCAGGGCAAATATTCTCTGTGCTGAAGTATCAGTGAAGTCATGCACTGTCCCTGTTTATGAAGGAATTTAGAATCCAGTGAACTAGAAAACAACTGTGCTGTAAGAATCTGAACTAGAAGGACGACGAATATGCTCTGTTCTGGGTGACCATACCCTCTCTATAATGTTATGCAGTGTTTAACTGCATATATCTGTTACAATTAAGTATAAAGGCTGTTTTATTTTCTGAACTTCATAGGATTTTTACACATGCTTTTTTCCCCACTATGGAGTTGTTCTTTTTAGAAGTGTTTGTAGGCAATTGGTTTTAAAAGGGCTCCAGGGGGCTTTTCCCTACTGTGTTAAGCTGTTTTGATATTCTTTTACAAGCAGAGTCTTAAAGTTGTTCTCCCAGATGCATTGTCTTACTAATCAGCTTTATGAGGGTTCAAAGTCACCATTCAACATTAATTATTCATTGTACAATTCACAGCTGGTGATGATGTTTAAAATGGCAAATAATATTCATGTTCAACAAATACACTCAGAGAGCGACTTCTCCATGAAGCTTCAGATCAGAAGAAATGTGAAACAGAAGGAAAAAAAAGAGGTAAGATTAGCATGGTACTACAGAAAGATCACTGCCAGAAACACCCGTTTCTTTCTCGACTTTATACCGACAGCTATTAACTAAAATTAACCACAGGGAAAAAAAGGCAAGTTGCAGTCAGTGGTATCAAAACAGTCCCATGTTTAAGCTAAAGCAGAAAAGTCAAAATCACAAAGAATGAACTGGATGTTTAAGATGTGTTGTTCAAAGATTTACCAAGTCAAAATGCTTGAGAAAAAAACTATTCTTGAATAAAAACTCATGGCATAGAAAGAAAGTATAAATATCTTACAGTTATAGTAGTTCCTGTATATATTTTAAACCTCTGCAATGTCAATTTTGGAAAGGCTTTTTCTTCTTCAGACAGGCCACGGCTTGTCACACTTTAACAGTGGCAGAAATTATGTCATCAGCAAAAAATAAGCCTTTTTTAACAGGCTATTTAGATTTTGGCAAACTAGTGTGGGCAAGCTGCTACAACAGATTCTGCCTGCTCTCTCCTCTGCTCTACTCATTCCTTAACTTATTAAGCATTCAAGAACAGTTTAGGCTTTGAAACAGAGCAGAACCAGAGCCAAAGCCTCCTATTATAAGTCTAATTATACTCAGTTCCTTCCATACACATTCTAACAAACATAGCACTTCTCTCTGTACAATATACTTGCTTAACCAAACCTTTTTTTAATGATAGTCCCATATTAAAGACCTTCTGTTTTCTTTCCTGATGTCCTGGTTTACAGTTAAAATGCAAAATACTTGCTGCCTCCACTCAACTGCACTTCTGCAATTGCTCTGTGTCTCCTGATAGTACTTCAGCAATTATTTTTATCTGCAGCTGGAATGTTTTTACTTCCTCTGCATCTTAATTTCTTGGTTTGTTTAGGCAAAAATATGGTGAGCTGATTTCAGAAATATGGTTTACAAAGTGCAGGTCACTGACAGATGTTATTTAATACTTTCAGGCTGACGCTTTGCTCCGAGAAAAGCAGGTCCTGTGATGATTCTCTTGTCAATAACTGCTGAGCTTACATTTTAAAAATGGATCTGATTCAACACAAATATTGAAACTGATACCTTAATTCTGGCACAAGTGTATTGGTAAGGTTCTTTTTAAGAGCAAGAGACAGCTTGGTTAAGCTTTTTAATACTATCAAATTCTTAATGCTTGCACTCACGCGTGTGTTGATAAGCATGTGCATTTACAAACCTTTATACAGGTAGCAAGTGCACTCTATTTCTCTTCATTAATGATCATTTATGATAGCTTGGGAAAAACTAAAGCAGGTTTTAACTACATACCTTGTACTAGTTGCATGCTATATTTATTTTTTTAACAACTGAATGCTTAAACCACAAAATTTCATTGCCACCAAAATAGGCAGTCAAATTAACTATATAAAGACACTTCTGAAAGAAACAAATTTTTATTTCCACCACTATTTTATGCAGGAATGAAGCATATGAAAACATAATTTCTCTGAGTGGACAGGCAGTAATTGTGTTCTAAAAATATCATTAAGAATGGCAAATACTATGTCTTTCTATATCCATTGTAAATCACAGAAAGTCTGCATTTTTCACTTTTCTTAATTTCATCGAGTTGGTTTCATTTACGAGCAAAACTAACTATGGTACTTTCCTCCTCCCTCCCTGAAGTATATATGTTTTCAAAATTCCACCTAGACAAGTAAACAGGCTGCAAAATAGCCTGTTCAAAATCTCAGCTACCCAAACTTCTGGTTTTCTTCTCCCATTTAGAATTCTGTCGTTTTTTATCTGGTAGCATCACTTACACCCTTCTCAAAAAAACAAAGCTTGCATTTTAAGCCAATAAGATGAGTGAGCAATGCTTACATCAACACCTGTTTTGAATGCAGACAGTACTGACAGTTCTATAGTGTAGGAGAATGACAGTGGCTTCATTTCAGGAGACCACATCTGTACCTCTCAGTCTTCCACTGCTTTGCCCTTAACAGATTTCAGAAAATCTGTGCCTCCCTTACTCACACAGAGTTATGGATTAGTCTGTGAATAGTTCCTGACCCTTTAGCACTGGAGATCAGTTTCTCTGACATTAAATAGGAAATTAAAAAGGAAGCATTAAGTTGTAGCCTGCTCTCACTAAGAATCTCTGCTCGTGCAGTCACTCAGCAAAAGTGTTTCCTTAAAAAAGCTTGAAAACCTTTCTGCATTTGCAATGTATACTGGACTATGCTATGACCAGAGTGCAACTTAACCTTTCTAGTTCAGTTCTTACTTTTTGCTTTGATTTCTGTTGACATAGAAGGCATTAAGTGTCTGACTTGAAAGAACAGTCATTGTGGATATTTGTTGTTTGCATTAATAGCTGTTTCTTTTGTGTTTCTTTTTTTTATTTTGTTGACTTACTATATAAACACTATGATCTCAGCCTCCCTGTCTCACTCTTCACCCTTACAAAAAAATTATACAACCTTGTATAAATTATTCTGGTAGCCAAATGTAATATATTCCAATGAATACAAAATCTTTAAACAAATTTTACACTAGAGACTATCTCTCTGGAAATGAAAAGAAACTCAACTATTCTCTAATAAAATTTAGGGTTTTTTTTACCATAATGCTACTCTTCTATATTTATCATCCTCATATTAATTGCATTTAGAGCATATATGTCAAAAATATTTCTCGAGCAAAGAAAGGAGAAAAAAAAGCAACTTGACAGCAGAGGCTGAGGTAGAAAGCAGCAGCAGCCATTGCTACTGCTAACACAATGTAAGCCATCCCTCATTCACATGCTGGACCAGCTGGTGTAAATTAATGCAACACTCTGAAACTTAATAGAGATCTATTAATTTACACCAGTGAGAATCTGGGACGGATTTTTGGACCACCAAATACACAAGATCAAGCAACTCCTCTGCAATAATGATGGATGAAACACACTGGCCTGTGTTCAGGCTGACTGCATCTCATGTATTATACGATTTCTCGGGGCTCCCTTCCACAGAATCAAGACAATGTACCCCACTGCACAACTGCCAGCATCATGCTACCTGGGTCGGTTTAAAGATGACATTGTGGTGTTGCACTGCAACCAGAGTTCATATTTATCAGAGCTCCATCTGAAAGTTTACTTTGTAAGAGACAAACTATAGGCTATACAAAGAGTTTTCTCCTGTTGCATGACTGTAGATCCAGGATATATTCCTCATTCCCTTGGTGCTTGTTCTCTACCAGATGTCCAGACCTAAGTACCACAGAGCTTTTGGCACTTTTGGAAAAGGAGCACGTAGGACTTTCCAAAACTTGAAGATGGGGCAAACTTTTTTTCCCAGTTAATCCCATTTGTCAGCACAATTTCTGCTGCTGAGGAATGAGAGAAGGTCTTAGAACGCCTTCCTGTTTGGAGATTGCTGCAGTGTAAAAAGGTACTTGGTTTGGTACCCTCTTCTCTGTCCTACCCTGGTGGCTGGTATAGCCCCTTCTCAGATGTGACAGGCTCTTGCTGGCCCTGCAGCTGCAGTCCTTCTCCCTGTTGCTGAGATTGAGAGGCTAGGTAAGCAACAGGAAAAACTGGTAGGACTACAGTGCAGCTGAACTGTGCACAACTGGCGCAGATTTTTGGCAGAGGGCCCGTCCCATGACACCAGTATTCTCTGGGTAGATTTTGAACGTACTGTTTGGTGCTGGTTACATTTATAGGAGTATTGGCAGATTTCACCAGAAAACAAAAGGGAAAAAAAAAGTAAATTATGTGGGCAGCAAAAGCAAGCAGTCTACTTTGCTCCAGAGTCTTCGGGGAATCTGGTCTGTTATATTTGTAAATGAATTTTTAATTTCCCACAGGACTACTTAAAGATGTTGAAGGACCACATGAAAAGAAAATTGCTCTTCATGAGCTGGTATGACCCTATCTAGTAGGAATGTTGCATGACATAGGCAAATGGGGACCAAGATAATACGTAGATGACATTATACGAGTCTAGTTACTTTTAGAGCCAGCAGTTTTAGACAGATTTACATGTCAGTTAAAAAGATACAGGCCTACTTTTGAAAACTAGAAAGAGAAGAAACAACCTTAATTTTTTTTTTTCCACTGCTGAATGTCTGTCTCTTCAGAGTAGGGAGAAAAAAAAAGTTCAAAAATAGAATGAACACACGAGGGAAACTGCATGGTTAGTGCATCAAAACCTCTGTGAGCTGGGAAGGCCAGAAGGACTGCATTCCCTTTCAGTCCTTCCACTAGGTGACTTGTACAGGACACAGCTCCTTTGTGTGCACCAGATTCCACCTGCAAAATGGGAATAACATCAGCAGTCTTCTCTGTCAAGTGTTTTGCTATCTACTGGTGAAAACACAAAACAAACCACAGCATCAGATTCTTCATTTGAGTTTCATGAGAACAGTGATTGCAATCTTTGTGGCAGCATCATACTGAACACTCTTTGTAGGTGGTTATGATACTACTATTCTACTTGGTCAAGGTGAACTAAAATAATAACAATTTTTTTTGCATAACTTTTCTGATTTTTTCACCAGTAGATCACAAAACACTTTACAGAAGACAGTTGATGTTATTTCCATTACAGATTCTTTTCTTGCTGCCTTCACCTCTGAGTATACAGAAAGCTCAGGCTAAGAAACAAATTGGCATCAAAGTCAGGAAGAGAACTCGGGAACCGAGCAGCCTTTTTTGTGCTTTAATCAGAAGAGGAAATATTTCTCAAATTGAAAATTAGCATGACTTTTCCCCTACTCCCCTTTAGGAACCAAGGCAGTAAAACAGGCTTGTGTTTGGCCATGGGAAATTTATATTGCTCCAAGGCAGTTTTACAGCCACAAACTGTAAAGCTGTCTGCAACAGGTCTATAAAAGGATAATACTCAACACTATGTCCTATATTGCTTCTATTATTTGTTGAACTTTCAATGCAGGATCTGTGTCCACAATAGCATAACAGACAAGAAAGCAGAAAAAACCCTGAAATTTAGGTGGGTGAAGAGAATTATTACCTATCTAGAGGAGAGCACATTAAGAACAGACCTAAGGTGAAAACACAAGGTAACTTTCCAGTGAAGATGCTACCTAAAGATGAAACAAAGTGGTCTGGATATGTCTCTTCACTACAGTGACCAAGAAAAGTACAGAAAATGTAAACCCTGGGATAAAAATCTTCCCTTCCTCCATCCATTTTTTTTTTCTGCTACAGGTTTTTATCAGTTTATACAGCAATATAACCCACAAGATGAGTTGGTTTATTGAGTAATATTATAACTGTTCTAATTATTGTACAAAGTGAAAAGTCACCAAAATAAACATACTCAGTCTGCTAATTTTACTTGCAGCTTCTGAAGTGACATAATGCAGCTTCTTTTTAAAGCTTTCTTGAAAAAACAGCAATTTCCTGTGTTTATTTTGTCTTCCTTTCTTATTTCAGAAAAGCCTCTCTGGTTTGTGGCAGCAGATGTGATCTACACAACAGAAAGATTTTTACCAACAAGAGATTTTAGTTGGTATGATCACGGTCATAGAGTTTTAAATATTATCATTAGCTTTTCAAATAATTGTCATTTATGGCTTTTAAAAAGAATAAATCTCAATGTTTAATTACTAGGACCATTATATAACAACTGACAATCTATTTATGCCTTAAAATTCTGCCTTAAAGTCGATCCGTTTTATTCTCCTGAGCAAAATGTAAACTCACATGGTATTTGTTATGTTGCAGAACTGTAACAATCTGTAGTAGGAACATCATATTTTTAAATTACAATAGCAGTGACTTTTAGGTGCTGATCTTATTGAAAAAGTATTTAATGGACAGCATGGAAGCCAAGTGGACTAGATGTAAGCCATATTTCAGTGTGATTTTTTTACTGCTTTGACTTTAAGTTGGGATGTGTGTATTTATAGATGAAACAGCTATTTTTTCAAAACACACTCTTGGCCAAGGGGTACAGCCATCTACTGGTAAAAAGACATTTCAGGGACAAATATTAAATCACAGAATCGCAGCATGCTTTAGCTTGAAAGGGGCCTTGGAGGTCATCTAGTTCCAAACCGATTGCCATGGACCAGGACACCTCCCACTACACCAGGTTGCTCAAAGTCCCATCCAACGCAGTCTTGAACACATCCGGTGATGGAGCATCCACAACTTCCCTAGGCAAGCTGCTCCAGCAGCTCAACACACTCGCAGCAAAGAATTTCTTCCTAATAGCTAATCTAAATCTACCCACACAGCAGGTCCATGCCTGTCTCATGGTGGTTGGCCCAGAGCTGAATGCAGTACTCCAGGTTTGGTCTCAAAAGAGCAGAGTAGAGGGGGAGAATCAACTCCCTTGACCTGCTGGCCACCACAATTCCTTTGATGCAGCCCTGTATGTGGTTTGCTTTCTGGGCTGCAGGCACACATTGCTGGCTCATATTCAGTCTTTCACCCACCAACGCCCCTAAGTCCTTCTCCATAGGGCTGCTCTCAAGCCACTCATTGCCCAGCCTGTGTTTGTGCTTGGGATTGCCTCAGCCCAAGTGCAGGACCTTGCACTGAGCCCTCTTGAGCTCCATGAGGTTGGCACGGAACCACCTCTCAAGCCTGTCAAGGTCATTCTGGATGTCATCCCTTCCCTCCAGTGTGTTGACTTTATCACACAGCTTGGTGTCATCAGCACACTCACTCAGGGTGCACTCAAATCCACTGCCCATGTTACCAACAAAGATGTCAAACAGCACTAGCCCCAATACCAATCCAAGGAATGCCACTTATCACTGATCTCCACTTAGACACTGAGCCATTGACCACAACAATCAGGATAAAAGTAATGAAGAGAAAAATTAGAGAAATGTAGATATTAAAAAACCTGTCATGTTGCATAAGTTTGCTGAAAGCACAATTTTGTGATGAAATATAGTGATTTACCTTGTAAGCATTAAATTCTGAAAAAATCAGTTTATTTTCAGAGGGGAGAATAATAGGAGGGAGGAAGAAAACTTTCTAAAATTCAAATCACAAAACCAAAACTGAAGTGTCAGAATTTCATCAAATAAAGACACTGTCCCGTGATGTTGGAAAAGAGTATCAAACTCAGAGGAAAAGACAGCTGATAGAGACCAAAGTTTTAGTCACACATATCACAGAAAATCTCAAAACCTTCTGAAAGAGCCTTCTTGCAAAGTACACATTGTACTGTATTGTGCTTTTCTCAGTCTTGAGGGAAGGTTAGAATAGGATTTGTTAGAATTATTCAATAAAACTTTTCTTCACCTAACAATGTTGATATGAAGAATATCACATAGGCTGACCATGCACAGAGTGGCATCTGAGTATCACAGAACACCTTCCACAGTCTATTTTTAATAGAGCACTTAAATCTGTTACTATACACTTAGTAAAAATAATATGTAAATAAAAATAAATACTCTGAATAATCTATTTGTGTGATCTCATTGGTTATCTGAAAAATGGGTCCTGAGTGTCGCCAAATTCATGCTTAATAAAGAAAAAAAAATCCAAGGAATCTTTAGCGGATACTCACATGGAATATGAAATTGTCTTCCCACAAGAATGCTCACAAGAAAACACCACCCTCCAGCCACATCAGTAAACATGCTCACATCTCTGTCAAATAACAGTAGTTAACACTCTACAGCTCCAACTATCCAAAGAAAGACCCATCAAATCACATTTAAGAAAGGAAGCCATGAATAAGAGAAAAACAAGTTTGTAAGAAATCAAGACTCACATATAAGAATAATTAATATATTCAGAACTGTAATGACAGCCCGTTTACTGCATTTATTGAGCTCTGACCTTCTTCCATCAGTGTCTCTAAAAATGGTTCATGTCATCTTTTCCTGCCCTGTGGTATGTAAACCTGACCAGTACAGAGAGAGGGTGGGAGATCAGTAAACTACTCATATTTTGTACACTCATTTTTATGACATAAAATGCTTGCACCCTGGCTAAGACAGACATACCATCCTGATTACATCTCATACCCTACCTGCACTCACTGAACACAGAGCTTCTCGGTGAATATTCTCAAGTTTCTGAACTTGGTTGTTTGGTTTTTTTTAGGTGGTTTTTCTTTTGCTGTTTGTTTTGTTTTTTCCAAAATTCACATGAGCTTGAAAGATAATTTGTTAATTTGAAGATGTAAAATGAATACATAAAAACCTTCCCTATGCTTCTTTGCCCCTAGCATAGAGATTCTACACATAACACTCCTATAGTATTATGATTCCCACAAGAAACTCCACACATTGTTCACTTTTTTGTTTATAAAGTTAAATTTAACTTGAGTGTCAGCTACTCGAGGGAAAATGAGCAGCTCATTTATTACAAGGATCAAGCAACATGAACCCGCAGATGCTGCAGGTCTCACCCACAGACTCCTGTGACATGCCTACAGGTAAGCTCTCATTAAACCAGTGCCTAATATTTAGGAAACACAACAGCACTGACACTTTTAGAGTATATAACAAGGACCACAGTCACTGCAAAATCTGACAGGAAAACACGTTCAAATTCTAACAATATAGTCTTTAGGGAGGAAGACTCTCCTTTGATATGAACACTGCTTATTCTAAAGCCTCTAAATGTCTATAGTTTCTGGGATTGCTAAAGACAGAGCGTAATTTACTTCACTTACTGTTTGGCTCTCTGCTTTTTGAATAGACTGGCAGCCAGTTACTATTTTTGCTTAGAAGTTCACTCTACTCCCTCTGAAGAAAATGCAAGGAAGTCATGCCTAGAATTTTTTGTTACTATTGTGAGGCTACAGAGTCAAATTGGCTTAAGCTCAGCACCTCTCTGCATTGTGTCCAGAAATGTCTCCTGTTCCCCTAGCATTGTAACCTCCCCCTCAGAGAAGTACTTAAAATGGCTTTCGTGTGAGAATCCTGCCCAGTGGCTTTATTAAACCACGCAGCAGCACGAATCCCTATTGCTACTTTCAAGTAAGAAAAAAGAGAGGAAAAGGTGAAAACTGGGGGGGGGAGAATAGAAATAGTGGAATAGAAAGGAAAAAAGAAATGGCATTTGTCTCACAGACGTGTAAAACTGCAAAATAGACAACTTCTGCAAAACCTGACATGGGAAACTTGTGTGGGAACATGCTTTCAAACAAATGCATCAGGTTCAGAATTAACTTAAACAGTTTTGCCATGAAAGCTTTACAAATCTTCAGGCACCAATATATTGTGCAAAGTTGCATGCAAACACCTTGATATGCTTGTGTTCACTTGAAATCCATCATACCCCAGCACAAGAAACATCATATCCACAGGAAAAATAAAAGAATAAATAAGAAATATGCACACATTTGAACTTCAAAACAAAGTAACAAGTTGAGCTTACACACAGACACTTGGAACTACAGTAAACAGAAAGCAGCAGTGATGGTGGTTGAATGTCTAGTGAAATATGGAAGCTGGAGGGATTTGTGCTTTAAAAACAAGTTAACACTGCACATTGTTTTCTAATAGCTTCTGGTTCAAGACTCATGCAATACCTCTGTTTTTAATGCCAGCCATCTGTACTAAACTTGAAATGTATCAGAGCTGCATATCTTTAAGATACAGGAAAAATATGAGTTATGTAACCGCTGCTCACCAGTCCAATGTCCTTTCTCCCTTATAAGAAACACAAGTTGCTGTTACTGGAAAGATACCCAAACTGTAACAGCCTGTGGATGCAAAGGAGGAAACAATATTCTGAAGTCATATTAGAAAATATGAAGTCATTGACAGATATCTATGAAAACCTGTTGTGCCTTAATTTACATTTGCAAGAGCTAAGAGAAAGAAATAATTGGGGTTCTGGTAGATTTCTCTTAGTAGAAACAGTGCTTGCTTCTCTCTATTGCTTATTATTATTATTGCTATTGCTTAGTCTAAAAGTTGTTCAACTTTCAGGGCAGAGGTGGGAGAAAGAGGAATCCTAACTCTGCAAAACCTATGGACTCAAACTAAAAATAAACCCATCTCTCCCTCTTCCCTGAAACCCTTTTCTGCTTTTGTTTGTTTGTTCTGGATTTTGTCAGTCTCTTTTTCATGCTGGTGAATCATGTTTCTGTCACAGCTGATTCTATTTATCTATCCTGTGAGAAAACAAAAGCTAAAAATAACTCTTGGGGTTTCTGCTGGATTTTGCACGAGAAGGGACTGAGTATGTTCATTCCAAAGTTCTGTGTCAATGTTTTGCTTTATCTTTGCCAGGGTTGATTTAACTAGTACCATGTTAGAAAAAAAAAAAAAAAGAAAAAATAAAAGAAAAAATAAAAAAGAAAGCTTTTTGCTACCCATAAAAATCCAAGTTGGTTAAAATTTAACATCATCTGTGGCAAATGAAACAGAAAACTTTAACATCCAAGTTAGTACTACATTATTTTATTTGCAAGTGGGAATTTTTCTGCTAAAGGCACTTCCTCTCTTGTAATAAATAACAATGAAATACACAGGTTCTATCAGGCTACTGTATTTGTCCTTGAAACTTGGGGGGTTTTCCTACTTTGAAAGAGTCTAACCATGTAAAAATAGTCACTAAATTAAAAAAATATCATTGCAACCAATAATTAGTCCCATAGAGTGGAAGATATTTTGTCTGTGTTAGTCTGGAAATCTTGCAGGAATGGTTTGTTCCGTGATCTCCAGTGCTTCTTTCTCCCATTTGTGTTAGACATACCCGACCAGAGCACCATGAGCACCAGCTGCCCCATCAATAGCATTTCAATAGCTGTGGTTTATTCTATGAAGTGCAGTGGGTGTATCTACTTTTGGGCAGTAGGAAGTTTTTTGGCTAAGTCTAGTATGTGTGCAAGGGGAAATTTCAGGTCAGTATGGCATTTCATTAATTTAATCCATACAATTCTAACCATAAGGACAAGGTATTTTTTTTGTCAGCTTACCTGCTCAAGCCAGATTTTTCAGAAGAACCCATGCTAGTTATACCCAAAACTCAGATTTCAGAACTGTCACAGCATCTGGCATGATCAGGGATGAGTACTTCAGACTGTTTTCTCTACATGCAAGTGCCCTGAAAAGTTAGGTTCTTGAAAATAAATAAAGCTCAATCCTTAGCTTGAAAAACACACGTTCAAAATGAAATACTCATTGCACATACCAGGGAAGGCTGTATTCTTCTACCACATCTTGTAGATATTGTGGTGGTTAAAGTAAAAAGAACAAAGAACTTTAACAGTAAGTTCATATCGTTTCTGTATGCTACTGTGAGTCATTGGAGCCTGACTGAGGTGTACAGAGACAAGATGAGCAATGGCACCAGCAGCTTAACCTCAGTGTATCACATAACTGACCTTTTAACCTAGTTTTGTCTATTCCAATGCAAACTGCTCATCCTGAGGACCCTCTGCATTTGCTTAGTGTGGAAGCAGTGGCATAGACAGAACAAACCTTTTCAGGGCCCACTAACTCAGCTCAGGAAGATGAGCACACTTGGGCAGGTAGCCACGCTGATGTCTATGATACTACTCAAGAACTGCTGGCAGTACACTGACTCCTGGTTACAAGTTACCTCACAACGTGATCTAAATCACAGTTGCTGTCTCGCTTCCTGTAAAAGAGAAATGAAGAATTTGCATAATTGAATATATATCTAGATATATTTAAAAAAAAAAGTAGATTTAAAAACATATTTGGGGAATGCATTTGAAAGACATACCAGGAAAAGGTTGGTGCTACATTTAAAATTAGAGTCTAATTTTCTTTTTCAAAGTTTAACAAGATTAGTGACTGTGACATAGACAGCCACTTGCTAAAAGAAAGCATGTTAGCTCTAAAGAATCCAGCAAAAAACACTGATTGCTTAGCATCAAAACAGTCCATAGGTAAGAGATATGTCTTTAGGGATAAGTGATAGGTGGTATTTAAAAAAAAAACAACATGGTTTTGAAGATTATACTTCAATTATGATACATTGGTGGTATTTGTTTTTCCTCTGTTTCCAGACCTTCCAAAAAATGTAGATGGAATGTCATAGGCCATGCCCAACAGCAAGTCAAGCACATCAGCTTAGACCTTAAGAGAGTACTAGGGTGGTAGCACTTTCACATTCTACAGCTGAAGCCTTGAGAGCCTTCTGTGCCAAAGGCGATGTCACAAAGTATGAAGGGATTTCTGAAAACAATATTTATCAAACAACAAAAAAAAGTTACTTCTGTAAGGCACTTGGCAAAACAGCCCATGATATCACCACATTCCAGGCTTCTTACACTAACTGAGCTGGAAGCATTTAAGTTCGTGAACTCTCATAGCCACTCCTAGCACAGTTATTCTAACTGGGGCCACAAAGTGCTTTTCTAAATATTCCGAACAATCTTGAAGTGAAAGTGTGCTTCATTTTGTGAAGGAATAGCTTCTTCTTCCTGCCATCTCCCAGTACCACGATTTCCCTGGTTCCGTACTACATATTACAATAGATGAAGTTGCAGCTGTTTCAGATGTGTCACTGAACATAGCGGGGATGCAGTGACTACAGCTTCACTGAGATGGGGTTGTTCAGCTGCAAGGCATCTCGCATTTCAAGATCAAAACAAATAGAAGAGGAAAAGGAAGATGATGATGTTACCTTGTAGAGACAGCAGTAGCAAAATATCAATTAAATATATAATTTAATCACCATATGCAAGTTAATTGTATTTACAAGGCAAGTACATTTGAAATGTATTTGTTTAACTCCACACAAAAAATTACGTGCAATTTACCATTCCATTTTTTCAGAAATACCTACTTTGGGTGAAGAAAGGATTTACTGTTGCATCACTACATTTACCTAGGCAAAATATGACCTTACTGACCTGATGGATAACTTACAAGAATGATCTACAGAACTGCTTTGCAAAACTTGTAAACAGTCACTGAAAACAGAAATTACTGATTTTTCCAAAAGCTGAGATAAGCTAGAAGTGCTGATACTCAGAAGTTTTCTATCAAAACTCTCATACCTGATCTGCAAACTCCCTGAACTTCATGTGAAACTATTTTCTTGTAATTTTTCAGCATACACCACTATTTTATCTGGAGAACTTTTACAGAAGCTCTTCAGAAGAGGTATAGGTACCAACCACACTGTAGCATTTAGAACAAAGACAGCAAATTCTAACATGGTCATAACAGAGGAAACCAACTCTCCAGTACCAGCACTGCCTTCAGTTTTCAGAAGTAAAAATGTCTCTGCACATGTGTTCAAGCAGATTATGAGTAGAAGCAAAAATAAAGCCTGACACTACTCAGTGACATGCCTTCATGCCAACAACTATCTGCAGATATGGGAAGTGCAAGATATAATCAGTAAACATGGAATCATGGAATAGTTTGGGTTGGAAAGGACCTTTAAAGGTCATCTAGTCCAACATGAATGGTTTTCCTCAGCTGCCAGAGGAAACAGATGATTTTCCTCTGTTGCATTGGTCAAGGCCAATGCAACGTGATGTCATTTAAAAAATCCAAATGTTCTGTTTCATTCCGGGAGAGAGCCATAGGTAGGACTGGAGAATTTACTATTCCTGAGGTACAGTAGGGAGATACAGAAGGAATAAGTTTCTAATTCAACCTGACCTTTAAAAATATCTGTTTACTGCAAGAGTAAGGGATCCCTCATCCAGTTCTGAAATCACCAGCATCCTAAAAAGCAGTGTTTGTTATACTAAAATCTCTATCATAGTGGGAAGCAGCTGGCACAAAGAAATATTAAGAGGGCCAGGTGGCAAATCCAAATGGGCTGTGAAGAAGTGTGGAACAGCCCAGATCACTTAAGATCAAAAAAAACCCTGCAGCAGAGCAAAACTTCATCATAAAACAGTATAGAGAATCAAGAGGAATTCAGGAAGAAAGTTAACTCTTTGAGGAGGGACTGAAGTATCTTGAAATTGCCTTGGAAAACATCTTCTCTCTCACTGCTGCTTTAAAAGGAGGGGTCTGGGGAAAGAGGGTTATTTTAAGTCTAATAAATATTCAGATTACCCTTTGCCACTCAGTGCATTATTGATTGGGTCTTCCTAGCCCCTGGCCCTCCTCCTGCACAGATACTATTCCTTAGCCTAGGCTCCTTGTCCAGTCCAGTCCTGGCACATCTTTATTTGATGCCTCTGTCTTTTGAACAGTGTTTCCCTTTTGGGCAAATGACTTAAAAAGTTATTTCCCTAATTGTTCACCGTACTTAAATATCTGCTGATGTTTAAGTGAAAATACAAGATGCTTTGGGACACATGCTTCAAATGCAGTTGCTTATTTTCACATTATTATCCTTAAACAGAATTACTTAAATAAGGAATAGGAAAATAGCCTGAATTTCACACACTTCTCTAGGTCATCTCAGTAGCACCCATTAATGTATTGTGACCTGGTTCAGCTACAGCCATAAGCAAACAGGACTCTGACCATACCATTAATGGCCCATATGTAAAGTGAATGTAGAGGGCCAAGAGTTTTAAAGGTGAATTTTAGAAGAGTAGCTCCATAAACCTTGAATGCTCACATGGAAAAATTTCTGTCTTCATGACATTCTCAAAGTAAGGAACTCTCCCATGCTAATGAAGGATTTCTTTTCTTTTACACTCCCAGCCTCTTCTACTGGGTCTTTTGCAAGTATTTAAACAGATAAGTGGCCTGTGTAATACCTAGTGCTGAGGGGAAAAGCAGAAACAGAGAGGCAGGATTGCAGAAGGAAAAGCCAGACAAACCTTTCTGGAGGCAGCACATTCACAGATCAGTTTACATTGATTGTGAAAGCACAGCCATGAGTGAGCAGCAGTCAGGATTTTTGCAGTGGACCAGTAAGAAGACATGAAGAGGAGCTAGTGAAAGAAAATGAAGCACTTGGTAACAAAGAGAGGGATCTACCCACAATTTTGAGAAAGAGCTTTGATGGCAGATTCTTGGTTTAAATATTAATTCTACTTTTTGATGTGATTTTTTTTTTTAATAACTATATCAAAGTTCCCAATGATTTGCTGTCCTAAGTTACTCAAGTGCTTTTGGAGACTCCCCAACAGAGCATTTTTACCCAGAGGAACTAGTTTTCTTAAGCCACACCTTCCACAAAACTAGACTTAGAGAAAGCTTCACATATAATTTTTTTCTTCCGAAGGATAAAAAGGAAACAGAAAAACTGGTTCTGATTCATCCTTCTCATTTGAGTTCTGTAAGAAAACGGTGTGAGCTCAAAAAACCCAACTAAAAAAAAAGCACATGTGTAGCTTTTTATTAGACTTTGTCCAGTATCCTATCTTTCATTTTATCATTTATTGCACTGCTTACTCCTTTTGTTTACAGAGACTCAATAGAATTTTCTTAAAAATCTATTTTGTTACCACTTAGTAAAGGGCTGACTTTTACCCGGACATTTGACTTCCCGTCTCTATTACCCCTTTAGCTCTCTTGTCTCTTGCTTCATGTTTCTTAATTCCTTTCTAAAAAGAAAGTAGTGATATTGAAAAGTATTTGGAAGCTACATTGGCCTGTGTTTTATTTCAACAGTTATGATAGCTAATTAAAAATTCCAGAGAAAGAATAAGCATCAGCTCCAAAGGATAGAGCAGTTTGTGTTATCAATCTTCCTTTGCAATGAGAAGAATTCATCTTCACACGGATAAATGGCCATTTGTATATGATTGCTAAAAAAAAAAAAAGTGCTGCTTTGCATTTTCTTGGGAGTATTACCTGTAATTTTTTTGAAAGTGTCCTTTTTCTTCTGAAAACCTCAGAGTACATTGCAGGAATGTGGGAGCTTGAAGTGATCTCATTGCAATACTGAGGTACCTACTCTGATGAATGGGTAATATGAAGAAGAGACTGAACTTCTCAATATGAAACCATCAAGCTCAACAGTACATTTAATGAAGATCAGAAAGTATGTTACTCCTTTACAAGTGCTACAGAAGTTGCACTTTTAGAAGTATTTGACATGATCATGATACCTAAATGAACATCGTTTGGACATCAGTAGAGAAGGAACACTAACCACTGTGAGGGATTGTAAGCAATATTCTTCCTTCAGCATGATAAGGTAAGTGCACAGTATAGCTGAGAATCTCACTAATTAGCTTCTGTTTTTTTCTTTAAGGAACTTAAAGTACATAGCAAAGATACAGACTGTCTACAGGGCATTTCTTGGTATAGGAAAAGAAGAAAAGCATTAACAAAACTAGACTCAAATTTCCAGTTAGGTGGCCATATGTTCCTTTAGTTCACAGAGTTCACAGCTCATTTTTGTTGGCAAATCAACAACAAACTTCTCCCCTTCTATTGGCATTCACTTGAATGTGTGCCAATGCATTAAAGCAGTTTTTCCCTGAACACACATCACCAGCATAATTTACTACTCCCCCTGAAAATAGTTACAGCACAACATTACATGCATACTGTGACAACTGTACTTTTGGAAAACATCCTTCTCTGTAGCAGTTAGACAATAAAAAGCTTTTTCCTGCCAGAAAGATACTGTTTTAAATATGTGCTACTGACTGACTAAGAACAGACAGACCTAAACAAGAACCTTCCTTAAATTAATGTGCATTTCTTGTCTTTATAATAATAAAAGGTTTTACTGTATGTAGGTACAAGTCTGAGTAAACACATTGTCATCTAACCTTGTCACTTCCAGCCCTCAAAAACTTATTAACACCCCAGTGTTTGAAAATTCTCTTCACTAAAACCTACAACCGGAAAAGCAGAAACACCATTTTTGTAACACTTTCTTATGCCAGAGTTTGCTTCTTTTCTTAATGTCTCAAACAAATAATTCCTTTAGCCAAAAGTTAACCTTGCTTTACAAAGCAAGGTTGACATTTTTGTAGATCATTGCCATCAAGGAACACAAGAAAAGGCAGATGATTAAAAAAAAACCCCAAACTATGATTAATACCAGAATATTTCCCCCAGTTCTTTGCTGTTAAAGACACTTTCACTTCGCTCCATAGATATTATGCAAAAAGGCACATGGAAGAGAGCAAAAAAGATGGGTTCTGCAGAAAATGCAGGTGGACAGAAGATTACAACAAACATGACAAGTGCTGTGTTTCTATGTCCATAATCACCTGAAGCTAATGAAGGTAAGATCTGTTAATTTGTTATTTGAGACTAACAGATGGATTTTAAGCCAGGGAAGATTAAACTTGATTATCAGAATATCTCACTGATGGACAAACATACGTTCACAGATCTCAAACTCAGTATCAGTGAGGATTACAAAATGTAAATGCTCCAATAATATCAAAAGAAAAGCTACATGACCCCAAATCTATTTCCTATTTGTGATATGGACTTTGAGGATTGTATTTGAACAAAAGCTGTCTTTCCATGGGTTGCTGTGCAGTAGTCTCAATCCCTCTGCACTGTGAGTCCTTTCTGAAGCCTTACCTTTACAGCAGACACAGGCAAACACCCAGCTTGCAGAGCCTGCTTACATAGCAACTGCAACCAGTGTGAGCTCATGGACTGCAGCTCGCAGTTCCTCAGCACAAGCTCATATGTGAATAACCTGGTTCCTGACCCATTTAATAATTTGGGTCCAGAACCTGAAAAGAGAAGTTACTTCATTGTACTCTGAGAATGAGCCAGACTAACATCCCGTGTCAAGGAGTTCTTGAGATTTCCCCCTGACTCCATAGGCTTTCATGGCTGGCTTCAGCAGCACAGCTATAGATTTCACCTGCCAGAGCACAGCTGGCTGCCAGTCCAAGACAGGCCAGCTGTGTTTAAATAAAAGAACTCAAATGAGAACTAACAGTAAACCAAAAGACCTTGAACTTAAATTGCTTCCTTCACTTTCTGACCCCCTCAAACAAGTGAGGCATTTTAAAAGAGCTAGATAAGGAGACTGTGGTTACTACTGTGAAGGATATTTCTGAAATAAAGGTGAAGTCACCCACCTGACTTGTTAGACAATTCTGTGCTAGTTCTTTGTTATCAAACAAGAATGTTGAAACAAATGAACAAGCAGAAACTCCTTACCCAGGGAGAAATACAACTTTTGACAAACGTTGATACTTATATTAACCTTGCTCAGGCAGTGCTAGAAGGAAAAAGTCATTTCAGATGAGAAGTAGTAAGGGGAACGGTGATGTCTTGAAGCACAAATTCTATAATGAACACATGCCTCTTCTATTTGTGAAAGAGATAAGCATTTACTGAACAAGAAACAGGCAAAGATAATATAAAATAACCTTGGACACAGTTCTTCATTAGCTCATGCATTAAAGCATCAAAATTCCTCTGCTGAAATCAGAGATTTTAGAAACATTCAGGGCTGGTGTTCAAATGATGCAATTCAAAAAGAGGTGGTCTTTGCAGTACTATGAGGACTTCTCTCAATTGCTATCATTTTATTATGTAATACCTGTATGAAGTGAAGACTGTAAGGGTAAGGTAAGGGCATATATTTTGGTTCTGTTAGTTCTGATTTAGTTATGGAGATCTGAGACACAGGCTGAGGCAGTCATGAATCTAAACATCAAAAATAAGACTCAAGTTTTGAGCACTTGAAGGACTCAGAAAATTTTACAATATGTCTAAGAAAACACCAATTTTTTATTTTTTTAAGTTTTACATTCATCTGTGGGATATTTGTTCCACATAGCAAATAAACTAACTAGTAAAATCTGCAAAGCCATGGCTAGGTGTTTATCTATCGAAGGTGAAGAAAGCTGCCCTTGCGAACATGCACTTAAATTTTATTTTACCCTAGGCCACCCACAGTGTGTTTACTCATTACACACACAGACTTGCTGTAAAGTAAGCAGGAGGATAATTCTGACTTAATTTTCAGGTTTTAATACTATGCATGAGTGATAAAATTAAATTTAGACTCCAAGTAAATATGCAGGGGTTCAAGCACACAGGTTGGTTAAGAGCTTTCACAACTGGGCAAACAAACAACACAAGAAAACCAAAAAGGGGTAACATAATATTAGAGAAAAGAGAGACCTCTGTAAGACAGTCACAGACTGTTTCACAGAAATCCAATAGCTACCTACATGATTATGCCTCTAAATCTATGTTTAATCAACTACATACAAGGCTGACTGCTTATTGTAGCAAACGAGTAAATTTGAAGGGAATGAGGATACCCCCTGCATCCTGCCTTATCCATTACATCTGCACAGCAGGGACCTGCTGCAGTATTGCTGAATAGATGTGTTTGATAACAAAATTTTAAGACACTTCTCCCAGTTTTCCAGATGCAAGACATTCTTCCACATTTAAGGCCCTCTGAGCATGCATAAACTCAGATTCTTGACCAACTCAGAAGCTTGGTCATTTAAATAGAAAGCAGAGCTCCATCGAGACTTCTCAGCAGAGTGAGAAAAGTCAAATGTTGTTGTCCATGGCTTTCCCCAGATGTATACATACACACACACGCATGCACTACTCCCGTCCCACAAAGAAGAGATGAAACTAGAGGGATAAGATGTTGAGATGAGTATGCATGACAAAGGAACCTGAGTGGAGGAGGCAGAGCAAGCTCTGAAGTGGTCACCAAGATGTGTAAGAGAGCTCTGGGTAAGAGGGAGGGTGCCTTTAATCTTCATCCAGACTGCTGCTTTTTTCTCTGCACCTACTCCTCCCTCTTTTCAGGCATAAGCTTCCCATCTCCTGTCCACCTCTCTACCACAATTGACAGAACCTGCACTCAACACCTAGCTGCACTTAGCTGATCCCTCATCCCCAGGAACAGCCATTGTTATTGTACCTCCAGTGTTGATGCAGAAAAAGGGGGAAACAGGAGAAAAGGGCACAGGCTCAGCTCCTTCCCACTGCTGAGACATCAAAGTTCATGTCACAAAGCAATTCAACCCTCACTGACAGCAGCAGTGTTGTGTAGAAGCACCAGGGATAACTACCTTAATAAATTGTACCTTATTTAGAGTTAACCTTGGGTTTCCCTGAAAGAAGGGTCAAACAAAGGGCTTGCAGTCAAACCCCTGAAGGTACCATAGCAGTTCCTTGGCTAGCAAGATTGCATTGCCTACTGCTTGTTTAACTTAAACACTAACAGGCTAATTTTCTGAATTGAAATTTAAGCAGAGCTTGGCAGGTGGATAACATGAGATTAATAGAAGCTTTTCACTCAGAGTTAGACATAAATGATTATGTGTACAAATAAAATTGAAAAACTTTTCCTACATTTAAAAAAACCCCACAAACCTTAATTCTATGTAAAGATGAGAAAGCATATAAACTTCCACAAATAATGAAATTCTGAGATGAAGATGTATAAAATTTGATGCAACCACAGCCTGGAAAGAGTAAGAAAATAATTGAATACAGGAAGTTTTTATGTTTTCTTTATCTGAAATGCCTGGTGAATGCTGCAAGTTCCACACATTTCAGCTTAGCAGATTCGGGTTTTTTTTGTCGTTTGGGATTTTTTGGTTGTTTGGCTTTGTTTGCTTTGCTTTGTTTTAATAACGAAATAGCTAGGTAAACATGGGAACATGTGGAAACTACTAGGAAAGCTGTGTCCAAGAAAACAAATACCAATTAGACTATATTATTGGATTTGCATTGCTACAGGGACAAGTCACAGAAGCCACTGGAGGGGATTCTTCAGTAGCAGCTGCTGAAGTAAGAGAAATCATCAGAAGAACAGCTTTATTGCTCTTTGTGCTTCATTTTAAAACACATTTTACTACTAATGAGCACCACATATATTGTAGACAGAAGACTAAATAAAAAATGCCATCAAGATTATCTACTCTTGCTAGCCCTTGGATGTATGCAGTCCAACTAATGCAAAGCAGAGGAGATAAGTATCAGTAACTTATGAAAAATGCCATTACAGCATGCTAGAAGCAAAACAGCCATGTGAAATGAGAGGAACAGAACTCAATATAGCGTGCAATGACTGTAAGCTTCGGTGCCCACATACTAAGCTTTCTGTACTGTAATGGTCTGATACATTCATTTTGACCCAGAGACCAGAGATAAATTGTCTTAGCAATACAAACAAACAGCTAAGCAATTGAGCCAAAGTTTTGGGAGAACACGTTGGGAGAACATGGGTGATAACATCTAAATCCATTGTTTGGTAATGGGGAAAAACAGCCCTGGAGATTTGGGGTTTAATCTGAAGTAAAAGAGTATAATTGCTGCTCCAAATTACAGTGCACTACAACAACAACAACAACAAAAAGCAGACAAGCAACTGGCACTGGTATCTGTCTGACATCTATTTCAGTGTATCCAACCTGAAAAGTAACATTCATTGTCTCCTTTGGACTTAATCAAGTTTCATCGATAAAAAGAAAGATTTTTCATGTGCAGCTGTGAAAGTGTCAAGAGTTGAGAGATCCATGAGGAACAACTAGATTTTAAGGAATTTCTATCACTTAAATTTACTTAAAGTAAGTTAATGAAATAAAGTCTCCAAGCACTGAAGATGACACAGGAGTCAAATGACCAAAGCAAGAATTTCCTCTCTCAGCTCTTACATATCAGCCCAATTTAGAGGGCTAAACACAGAAGTGCATTACCTGCAATGCAGAAGGCTGGCTGAAATATCTATTACTTGCCAGGCACAGCAACAGAGGTAACTAATATTTAACTTGTGTGTTAATTGAGCAACAAAGATTTGGTTATTGCTTTAAAACTTTGCACAAAATATTATAAACATAAAACCAAAGTATTCTATAGATTTAGAAATAAGTGAAATATCAGACCTAGAATACATTCCTTCGTGTTGGTCAGGTTTACCCAAGGAAACAGCCATAAGCAGATGTAAGATATCTTAATACTAAGCTTTATTTGTGAGAATGCTCTTGTTGTACACAATAAGATAGATTTACTAGATGGAGATGCTCACTGTAAAATATCTACATTTGATTTTAATATTGCAGTGTGGAGGAGATAAATGCACATTGTAATTTTACTGCAGCTGAATGACCAGCGGTCTCATAGTATTAACCTAAGCAACAAAATTGCTATTGTTTTTAAATGCATAATCAAATGCATACAGCTTATTTTTTTTTACTAAAGAACTTTCTTTTCCTTGTAAAGATTTGTCTTTGAAATAAATTTGTAAAAATCAATAAGGCATTTTGAAAGATACAAAATTAGAGAATTTAAAGGAGAGGTGGCTTTAGAGATGTCATAAATGATCCATAGTCTTATCTCCACCCCATATAACAGAAGTACCTTCAATAAAACTCAGCCATGTCAACTGAACTCCAGTGTAATTGAATGTGTTACAAGTAAGCATATGTCTTGCTCCATCATGTACTCTGCTGTAGTATACAAAGGTCTACAAAACCCACCTGCATTAACTGAACAGTTACTTAGATTGCAATAAGGAAAACCCCTTTACTAGTAGTTCCAGAATTAGACTGTACAGAGATTAGCAAATAAGGTAAGGCTGCAAGATTCCTTGGTAAACATCAAATTACCACTTAAAAACCCAGAAAAAAAGTCTTCATTCTCTTGCTTACCATAAGTGGACAGCCTACCTGCTTTCTGGGTAGAAATAAATTAGAAACCCTCTTTTTTCTTTTTCATTCAAACTCCATGATGAAACATCATAATCCAATTATGCCATTTTCTAATGGATTTTGGAGAACATTTACAGGTTATTTTGGAAGATTTGAAATACTTTTTCATAATATTCTTACTTATTAAATATCAGAGAAATCATCATAAATAGTATTCCCTAACTACACACCTGCTCTCCACATCAGGAATCAAATTTTCAGATTTTTCCTTTTGCATGCTGCCAATCCAAAACACACTTTCCAAGGTGGATTGTGGATTTAGCTAGATCAAATCAGGAATGACCTATGTATTTTAGCTGCAGACACCACCAGGTCCTATCAGTGTGCTTTTATTTTCCCTCAGTATACTTTGCATCAATGGACATAGTGAATGCATTGAAGTGCCTGTTAGAGAATAGGTATGTGCATAATTTGTATACTTCAAATTTAGTCTCACATAAAAAGCATTAAAATTGAAACTATTACAAAGCCATGAGATCAAGGTTAAAAGAAAACATATGCTAATTTATTTCTACCTGTGCCATGTTAAAGGACAAAGTCACACTTCTCTGTCATTTGCAGTCATCACGTTTATTCATTTTTTTTTCATTTTGCCCAGAAAAATGGGTACTGGCGTTGGCACTTCATTTCATGTAAAAATGAGAGACTGAAGTGATCTGGGCTGTACTCTCATCTTCAGCAAAGAACGTGCTTTAAGGTTACATCTTTCAAGCTTTCATCACAGATGAATATAAATGCAGTAATCAATACTGTCCAGAATCATAGAGCTCAACGGGAACAATTATTTACACTCTTTAACTGAAAACCTCAATGAATTATGAAGTCCAAACAAAACCTTTATAAAATGATTCCTCCCCTTTACTAATCTCATCCTCACACATACAAAGTGTGCCAGCACTAAAGACTAGGAATCCAGCCTAGCTCTTTGCACTTCTTTCAATAACCAAGAGTTGCCTTATTTTCATTCTCTAACTTGCTGCTGAGATAAACAATAATTTCTGAGTAAAACAAAGCCACAAATGTGAGTCTTTTACTTCCATCTGAAAACAGTGACATTATTTGTAAACTATTTCTTATGCAAGACTGATATTTGCAGACATATATCCCAGTCATCTCACCCCCTTCATGAAAAATTCTATTCCTACTCTAAAATTCTGTTAAATTATTAGAAAACTCATTAAGAAAAAAACTAATTCTATGAAATGTCATGGTTTTGTTAAAGCTTCTGTTTCCAAAACAACCTTTTATTTTGGATGTTCTCTTAAGGTCTGAACCATTTGTTGCATAGAGGATTAGATGATATATGCACTTAGTTATATTTTGACAGCCTTCCGTGGGCTGTTACAATAGTCTCTTTTCCAGAAAAGAAAGTATAACCACAATACCAAGTTGAGCCTTTGGGGCTAAGTTTCTTATTAAGTTAAGTTTCTTATTAAACTGATGAGTTCAAGTACATGTAGCATTATTCCTCAGTGTGGAAACTTGCCAATTTGACATTGGGGAAATTCAGATGCTTGTAAGTTAAGTTTATAAGTAAGTTTGTTGGAATGACAAATCTCACTGAAAAAAACTGCAAAGGGAGTTTCTGTCTCGTGTTGTGTTATAGTGCAGTGCCCTCCACTGGACAAATGTTCTCACTTGGGAGCAAAATTCTCTGAAATTCTCTGAAAAATTATCTGAAAAGTTACTCTTAAGATTAAAAACCAAAAAAACTCCCAAACCCCTCAGAAGCAGTGTCAAACTCTTAGAAGAGTTTACTATAGAACAGCACCAATTTATACTAATGCCAGTCTTGCTTTCACATTACATGGTAATAAAAGTACTTTGGGTGCTGAAAAAAATCCTGGATCAGCCTTTTTAAAGAGTTTGAAATTGGAAGTGAAATATGAAAACGGGTGGTACTCAAAAGTGTAACACGAGGCCTTCCAGGGGTAAAGAGCATACAAGCAGATTAGCAATTACTACTGTCCATTGAATTTTCATTATTTTACATTTTTCAGTTCAGAAATTACAAGCTTACCTGAATTTCTCTTTGAATCAGTTAATAACAACTTTCTCTAACACTTTTATTAGCTCAGTGCCAATATGGGGAAATATTTACATGATACATCAAGTGCCTGATCATACTTTTAAAAATTAAGAACAACAACATTTGGAAATATACCATGAATATGTACAAAAGGACAACAGGTAGTGCAACAGACCTAGCTGATGGTTAAGGACCCTAGAGAGGTCATCTAACTAATAAAAGCATTATTAATGAGCTGTCAGTAGATTCAATTATCCTACACAAGATTACTACCTAAATACTAGATCTACTTTTATTCTATACAGTAAACAGTTCATCATATCACTCTTTCATAAGACCAAGGGCAACAAACTATAGGAGGAAGTTATGATAAAAATACAAAGATAAATGGTGTTTGCAGTTAGACCAAAATCATAGAAAGATTGAAAATAATCTTTTTGTCAAGAGTACTCTCCACTTCTCCTTGATTGTGCAATAACCACATACTAATGCTGGGTCATCCCACCAGTGATTTTGCAGATTAGATTTCATACAATCCAAGAGCTGGGTTTCATCCTATGAGCTTGAAAGAAAAGAAATTGGAAATGGGAACGGCAGATATCTGCTTCCTTCCACATTTAGATCTCTGTGCTTTTATTACATTGTTTTAAGACCTCAAACTGAAATAGCCATTTTCACAGCCATGTTACACATAGATGAAATAAATGTGAATGTAGCAGAAGTACATAAATGCTTTCTAAACTTTTGCATACGATTGTTTTAGCCAGAATTGTATTAAACCCACAGTTCCTTCATAGTTTGACTTTGTTGTGTAAACGGCCTCAGAAAGAAGAGCAACTGTTGGTCTCGCTCTCAACCCATGAAAAGTAGTTAAGAGCCAAGTTTCCCATGGGGAACAGGTGTAGCTATCACTTCCCTGGCAGCCTGTTCCAGCTGAAGAGTTATTACTACAGCTGTTCAGCTGACAGTAACTACCACCGATGATGGCCATTGTATGTGGATCTCACCTTCTAAAGGTTTCCTCCCAAGAGACCTGACTTGATGACTGCTGAACTGCAGCATTACACTGCTTTCTGCTAAGAGACCAACTGATGTTTACTTTGACGTGACCTTAGCGAGCTACAAAATGCATGCTCGACCACAATTGCTTAACCATGCTGACATATAGGATTTTTAACTTATGCTTTTCCTTACAGTGTAAAGAGCTTTAAACACCACAGCTTCAAACCACAGAAGTCTGAAAAACAAAAACAGGATGTCTGAGTCTAAAGCTGGTGCTGTGTATATTTTTCCTGTGACTGTGCTATCTGGGACCAGGTTGGTATAATCTTTCAATACAGTCTATTGGCCAAATCCTCTTTCCTGCTGGAAGGTTAACTCGGGTGTGTATGACAGAAAATATTTTCATGGCCAGATTTTCATACCACAACCTGCCAACTGGAGAGAAGAAAAAACCCCAACAACATTAAGGTTTACAGTTATGTTCGGTGGTCCCTTCTACTCTTACAAAGTTCCAGTGCAGCCAGGAGGATCCCAGACAGAGAAAAATACCACATGCACAATTCACCATAGGAACAATGCCACTGTTTCTTCCTCAAGAGTGGGTTTTGATACTGCAAGAATATGTTAGTGCAGGTCTACAGAACTTGTAGCAGAATACACTATTTCTGTTGGAAGAGACCTACAAGTATCTAGTCCAACTGCCTGACCACTTCAGGGCTGACCAGAAGTTAAAGCATGTTATTAAGGGCATTGCCTTAATTAAGGGTACTGATGACCTCTCTAGGAAACCTGTTCCAGTGTTTGCCATCCTCTTGGTAAAGAAGTGCTTCCTAATGTCAAGTTCGAACCTCCCCTGGTGCAGCTTTGAAGCATTCCCACATGTCCTATCACTTGATACCTGGAAGAGATCAGCACCTCCCTTTCCACTTCCCCTCCTCAGGAAGCAGAAGAGAGCATTGAGGTCACCCCTTAGCCTCCTTTTCTGCAATCTAGACAAGCCCAAAGTCCTTAGCAGCTCCTCATAGGACATTCCTTCCAGACCTTTCAACCAAGCTTTTTTTCCCTCCTCTGCATGCATTCAATGGCATTCAAATACTTGCTTGTCAAGCCACATACTCATCCCCAAAGTCTGTGTCACTTAACACAGGGAAAGCATAACCATAATTTCTGGTTTGAACCAGCTTTTAGGAGTGGCTGACCTTAAATATTCAGATTAGGAAGAAGGATCAAAACCCCACTAATGTTTGTCCCTGTTTTCATTCTGATGTGTATTTATCCTCCTTTCTTCCTTTTCTCACTTTCCAAAACCATACAGACTGAGAGGTTTTACTTGTGTTTTTGTCGCTTACAGAGTTCAAGAATTAGCAAACTCAGATTATTCATTATGCAGACCTCAATAACACCAGCTCTTTTCCTTAAGACCTTGTGATACATATGACTGGCTGCATCAGACACATCAAACAGTCCTGCCAACAACGGAAAGGAGACAAGACTCAAATAA
>VWZY01009146.1:752319-776775 GCA_013399075.1 Chloroceryle aenea
AAAGCAGAAATCACAGCCTGCCACTGGCTAATCAGTATCACTTGAATCAATCTCTTCCTTCTTTCCTTAGGAAACAATCTGTTGCAGAGATACAGGAATTTTCCACAGATTATTTTTACAAGCAGGCTTAATTGTAGACCAGGTCTTCCATACTTCTGTCAGAACATTTGTGTGCATACAGTAGTAGTAAACCAGTAAGAGAGAAGGGCTTCAGACATATTATCACAAATAAAGACATGGCACTATGCATTATGCTGAATCAAGCTGGATAATGGATTCATCCTCAGATTGATTTAACATCTTCCCCCCCAAAAAAACTAAAATCAGGTGATATAAAGAAATTGCAACAGTTAGCAAGAAAGAGCAAAGTGGTCAAAATGAACTTTTCAGCTCTAGAAGTAACATACTCAAGATTTAAACCTTCCCTAATATGTAACTTAAATAGTTACCAATATATGTAGAAGACACACTGAAGACCAAGCAAATGTGCTGTATTGAGACAAACATTATCATTAGGTTGTTTCATTTTTTAATAGGTTTGAAAGAAGAGGCATTTTTTTTTCACAGCCTCTTTCTGTATTGATGGAATCATCTTGACTGTCCAGTAGAGAATTTGAAAAAATTGGGTGGGTAAAGACATCAGACAATAAGGTAGTCTAAGCATTTTTTGTTAAAACCAGAACTGCTTATCAACTGATTGAAATTAATATATTTGTTACATCTGTCAGATTCAATCAATTGCAAACAACATCATTCTAAATTCAACTTTGGACACCTCAGAAGAAACCAGTATAAAAAAAAAAACCCAAACACATAGCTCCACTCAGGTCAGCAACCACATGCTGTGAGAGCCTGGACCAGAAATATTCAACAAGAACTTCAGACAACAACAGAATTATTATAGTGAAGATGACACTTTTCTTCTCTAGTTCAGGAGGTAACATCTTAACACATTTTTTCCCAGATCACTGGAAACAAGCATCATCCCAACTATCTAAAGGATCCAAAGCTGCTATATTTCTACAGAAAGGTATTATCTTAAGCTCAACTGCAAGCTTGGTATTTGGGTTTATTTTTATTGACACTTTCCACTTTCTACCAGGACAGCACACCTTTTTTCTAAGCTTGCATGGATCACTTACACCAGAAATCTAGTAGTGGATGTATTAACCTCTTGATGTATCAACCACTGAAACCTGCACAGTGCTGCAACACCCTGAACTGGTTTAGCTTTCACTCAAGAGGCATCCTTAAATTATAGTACCACCTGTTGCCAACCAGCCTGATCTAGTTTGCCAAGCAACCACTTTGATTACTGTGAGACTAGTGCACGTGTACAGATTGATGCAACAGATCTTTGCCCAAGGTAGAATGGCTCAAGGGTAGGAACTGTGTTTCCATAGGACAATATCAGCCTTACCAGACAAAGAAGAGAGTTTTGAAGAGAGTATGGCCAAATGTAAAGATTACTGGCATCAGAGAATAGCCTCTGAGAGAATCCTCTCTCTAGCACAGAGAATTTCAGAAGGATCTACAGTTCAAATTACAGGGAAAAAACCCCAACGACACCAGCNCACAGCCACAAAACCAGCCACAGCCACAAAACCAGCCACAGCCACAAAACCAGCCACAGCCACAAAACCAGCCACAGCCACAAAACCAGCCACAGCCACAAAACCAGCCACAGCCACAAAACCAGCCACAGCCACAAAACCAGCCACAGCCACAAAACCAGCCACAGCCACAAAACCAGCCACAGCCACAAAACCAGCCACAGCCACAAAACCAGCCACAGCCACAAAACCAGCCACAGCCACAAAACCAGCCACAGCCACAAAACCAGCCACAGCCACAAAACCAGCCACAGCCACAAAACCAGCCACAGCCACAAAACCAGCCACAGCCACAAAACCAGCCACAGCCACAAAACCAGCCACAGCCACAAAACCAAGCTCAAAACACTACAGTGTAGACCTGGCATTTCCTGTTGAATAATCAACATAGCAGCTTGTGAAGTTTAAAGAATAGCCAGTGACTAGCTTTGGAATAAAGGCATACTGCGAGAGCAATTTTTTACCTCATAGCACTTGTTGAAGGCAAGGAAAGCTTTGCCTCTTGGCAGCGTGACAAAGTCAAGCTTGACTTCACAAAGACATGCTCCATATGAAACTGTTATCATCATATCATACTATCATTAACTGTTACATAAAACCATGTTTTCACTTACTTTGTAAACTTCGAAGATTCATTGCATATATATACACACCTTTAGCTGAATTCTACTCTTGGAAGAATTTTTGTCCTATTCATTGACTGCCTTGTGACTCTCAGATGAGGATTTGTCACACTAGTTATCAAATGCATGTTATTTCCAACTGATTTAAAATAATTTTCCATTATGTCGTTCACTCCAAAACAGCAGAGGGGTGCAGAGCAAATAAATCTGACAGATACATAACTTCAGAGGGTGAAATGACATCTACATGAACACACAAATAACTGCTTGCTCTAACCAGGTAAACAAAGAGAATAAAAGTGGAACTTCTAGGGGGGGCGGGGGGGGAAGAATTCCCATCACAAATTCCAAGGCACACTGGTGTAAAGATTACACTACTCCATGCCAAGCAAAAGCCATGCTGTTTTGGAAAGCTCACGCACCAAAGCAGGTGTAGCACACATGAAGACTTACCTGCTTATATTTCTGCTAAAAGACAAGACAAATAATCATGCTAAGTATGTCTAATATTTGTGTAGAAGACATATGCATATCAGGCAAATATAATGTTCATAACTTATTGCTTGCATTAGAAATAGCAGTTGAAAACCAAGGTCCATAAACCCATCATGGTCTGTGCTTCTCCAATGAAGTTCACAAACTGAATAATGAGATACTGCATTTCCACTCAAGAATCAGGATAACTCTGAAATGAATGCATCCTACTAAGTAGAATTAGACACAAAATGAGATTATCAGTCATAAAGGTGGAAAATGACAAGCTTCACTTTAGAAGCATGAAATGGTGTTTCTGGCTTTGTTTTTACATAGTACATTTATAACTTCACATTACATCTATAATATTTGACCTTATATTTTCTGTATGTTTAAAGTAATTACACATATTCAGAAGCTAAAATTTAGACATATATGGTAGTGGATTTTAGAATTTAGTAGTCATTAATTTATCAATATTTAATTGCAAGATCATTCTGTTTATATGCATCCAACATCCACATCATGAGAAATGAATCAATTGATAGCATATTGCTTTAATCTGTGTAGTATATTACTTCAAATACCCCCCATATTTTAAACTTTGTAAGACAGAGTAACATAGAAAAGCAACATTTTTCATACACTAAATAGTAGAAACAAGATTAGAAGAGTTTCCTTCCAAATGCAAAATCCTGTGACTGCACCATGCTGATTTAAAATAAAACCAACCCAATTTGAATGGAACAACTTAAAATTCTCTGATTTGAAAGAAGGTCCAAAATATAGCATGTTGGGAAAATAAAAGTACTGGGATAACTTGTTTAAAAGCATAGTTTCTATAGATTCAGCTGACACATCATCTGTACCTGGACAGAAAGTAACCACATGATGTGAAAGAAAACATCTAAAAGCAGTAACACTGTAGACTGGAATCCCATTGCTCTCAAATCAATCCTGAACACTGATGTCTGTATTTTTCCTTATCTGAAGGCAAGCAGCAATTTTTATTTTTCTTTCAAAGGATTTTTGCTATGATGATTCCATGTTTTCTCTTGCAAACGTGAATGCAGGCAAGTTTTTCACCAACATTAACATAATATTCAAATGACTAGTTAGACCTTCATGACTTTGTGCCAGCTTTACCATACCTTTAGGCCATATAGATCACTGCTAACTCAAGTTCTATTCACCAGCATTGCTTGTACCAGTTTCTGCACACCTTAGGATGATACCAGGGTGCTCTGGTCCATCCAGGTCTTGCTGTGTGCTTTAACACTTCACTTTGCATTTGAAATTTACTCCAGAATCCCCATTCCTAACACTGGAATTGCACATTATAGGACAATAGCAAAAAGGTTACTCAAGGTCCTGTCTAAACATGATAGGGAGGTGTCCTGCATGAAGATACTATTATGCTTAGTTCAAGAAACAGACATTTGCTAAACCAAATATGAGCAACATGAGAGATCATTCAACCACTGCAGTATTCACTGCAATGGGGATTTTGTGTCCTGGACAATCCAGACACCTTCAGCATCTCCTTAATAATTTTACTTTCCTATTTTTAGAGCATAATCTCCTTTCAAATCTGCCTACTTTATCAAGATATTGCAAATAGTGTAGCCTATTTTTGCATTCTATCTATAAATTACTACTTCAATTATGTTTCCAAATAATTAATAAATTATTTCCATTAGGGGGGCTTTAAACTCAAACTGATTCAGAATTCTACAAAGTATAACCTACTTGTAAACTCAGTCTCAGGAACAGCATCAGATGCCTTAAAAGGTGAAACAACAAAAACACCAAGACTGCAAACCCCCCATCACAGAGCAACGCTTCTCTTCCCAAGTGCCAACTATTTCCATTAGACTTAAAGCCAAACTTGGATTGTGTAGAGATGTTCACATACAGTTAAATAACATCAAACTCACAATCACTTCAGCTGCAGCCAGCCAAAGTATAATACTTTTTTTCGGTAACAAGTCTCCCTCACCATTCATGAGCAGTTATCAGTTAGAAATTTGTTCTACTTACTGTGCCACATCAGCTACAGTTGGCAGTGGTGACTCTTCTGATATAAGGTCAATGTCATCAGTGAAACTGTTGGCCCGTGACATTTCTTGGGTATTCCCCTCTAAACATCTTTTCACTGCACAAATGATTAATAGAAATCACAATGAATTAAGGATACAACATACACAAGCTCTGTCGCTTACTTAAGATACTGTGCATAGATTAAACAAATAGCTCTAATATGATACATAGCTTCTTTTTTCTCAGACTCTGTGAAGGTGATGCACATAACATATGCCATACAAAAATATATACCTGCACATGCACAGTTTAAATACTTGGGAACCTCTTAGAAGAAGGGCTTGTCTTCTTGAGGACTGTCTCCCTACAAGCAAAAGTTCACTATACCTACAATTTCAGCATGGGCATGACAACAGAAACCACCTGACTTTCATTTCCTCAATTAATACATTTGATATGTATAATTTCTCTAACAATTGTCTTTATAATTTTAATGCTATTATGGTATAACCAGCACTCTTGTTTCAAGTATTCTATTTCGTCACTATGTTTACTATTGCTCAAAAATTCTCCCATGGAGCTCGGGGGAGCCTCAGGTGTTTGAATGCAGTCAGTTCAACAGGCTCCAAAGCTGTACTGCAGCTCAGCTTATATTCCAAGCATCAGAAAGCTACAGATATCATTATGGATTGGAAAGACATATGATGGCTAAATGAATGAAGGTCTTCACTCACAAAGATCAGTTCAGTACAGCTAGCCCTTGAACTGGTGGAAAGTAATGTTTTAAAAAGCTCTAGCCTCAATACTAATTTCTATCAAGTGTAGGGCTGACTTCTTCCACCATAGACGTGAGGTATACAGGCACCTGCCTTTCTGAATTCAGCTACATCGATATTCATAAGCAATTTCTGCTCCTATATTTATTTTGTTCAAAACTGATGAAGTACTACCTCAAATTGCTGTGATCTGAAATAGCAGTGATTATTTTCAAAACTACAAGTGATTCTAACAGTTTCTAAGGAAGTTCTCTGTTTTAATTCTGATCATTCTATAAAGTTTGGCACATAAAGTTATGAGATGACAAAGTCTAACTTGTAAAATGCATAGAATGACACATTAAGGGAGAAGAAAAAAATGTTTGCAGGGGCAGGGAACAAATCACTGAAAGGAAGTAGCGAACAAAACAAGTAATGATGTGATGAGCAAGAAAAACAAAACCAAATAAAACAAAGCAACACACAAAACCACCAACCCTCATAAAAAAAGAGAAAGCTTGAGTCCTAAAAAACTAAACTGTTGAAATTTCAAGTTAGCTCTGCAGCAGCACTTTGGCTTGCTTACATTCAAGATAAATACTAAAAGCGTACAACGTCAGAGCTTCTTATTGGAAGAGCTACAGCATAATGAAAAGGAGTGAAAGTGTAGTCTGAGGACTATAATAATAAATTGGCTTAACTAATCACTGCTATGACAAAATTACAAAGCTATTTTATATTTTCATTTATAATTATTAATTTATAATTTAATGTTCTTTTTATTTAATTACAAAGCTATGTTCTATTTCATCTGCTGCATTTAATTCCAAACTATATTTCCAGGGGAAAAATCAAATCCTCCTGCCACTGGGAACACAAGTGTCTGTGTTCTTCCAGGACTACTGAAATATTTTGGTTCTTCTAGAGAAGCTTTATTTTGTGAGACCTGCCAGTTCTGCACTTGTTCTTGTAAGACATTTTTCTTTAAAATAAGTAGGTGGCCTTATTTCTGAACAAAGCCTTGTGATACATAGGGGCACACCAGTTCTGAAACCTCCACTTTCTCATTATTCCCATTTGTGGTGCTGTGCTGAGCCCTGCAGAGCAGCTCTGCTGTTACTGCCGGATGAGAGCCTGGACCCCCTGCTTCTCTGGCCATGGTTTTTCTGCAGAGACACGTGGAATGTAATCCCACAAGTAGCACAGATACATTTCATTCCCACAACCGTTTTGAAAAGGAAAGCTGTAATTTATACAAACAGGAGTTCTCTAACGTATACTCCACAGTTCATTTCATTAGTTGAAGATGTGCACTGCACACTATAAAAATAGCATTTGGTCATGACTCAAAGATTGCATCCCTGCTTCCCCTCTCCCTTTCCACACAGGCAGGTCTGTGGACAGAACAATTTTGCCAGTTTTCTTACAGATTGGATTTATCTTAAAAATCTGCCTCTAGCTTAGAGAATTATTAAGAGAAAGAAGAGCTTCTCCTAGAAGAGCTGCTCTTAACTACCAAGTTAAAGCAGAAATCCCAGCTCTGAGGCTCGTAATACTGGCGTGGTGATATTATAACATTCCCCACTCTCAGAGCCACCTAATTCAGAATCAGTAGAGGTTCATGTTTTGTGAAGTATTGAGCCATCACAGAGAATATCTGTTTTGTCCTTGTATTCCTATTAAGAAAAGCTATTTAACACTACATCCCTCTATGCTTTTTTTCATCCATTAATCCCGTGTGTTCCTGCTTTAAGATATTAACCCATTAATAATGTCTTCTGATGCACACATCCAAACATTAATGTCAATGGTAAATGCAAGCAGCATGTCCTCTGTTCTAAATATTTTCTGTCCTTAGGTGAGTGTCAAGAGTCATGAGCAGTTATCTTCTTTAAAACACTCCCTGGAAGTAACTCAGTTTCTGAAGTTAACTGTCACTTTCCCCAAGTGAACTTCCAAAACTCACTTAGTGATGTTCAATCATAAATCAAATTCCCCCAAAATCACACAAAAAGGAACAAAATATCTTTGTTTATGTCAAGAAGATGTAAGTTTCTGAGGAATGAAGTAATTCATAATAATAAGCCACAATAACAGCTTCATTCTGAGGAAATCTGAAGCATTACAACACATTCAACACATTGCAGCGACTTTTTCAGAAATGAAACTCTAAGTTGTAAAGTCCAGCTAGTTCATATGGTAAGGTTGTACCAGCTGTAGCTCAAGTCACAACAACTGTGTGTTCTCTATGTATTTTAATAAGCTTTCCCTTTCCAATCTGACTTTAGGGAAAAGAATGCTTAATTTTTGTTGTTGCAGGGCAGTAACAAGGGGAAGCAGAGAAATATAAAGGGGAAAGGTAAGAGAAGCAATCCTTCCTTTCCATGTGCTGCTACTCACAGTATAAAGAAGCTGTCCCTATTAGGTTCTAAACCACTTATTTTCTTTCCCAGCATGGACAGTAGGAAGCGACAAGCTTTTGAAAACACAGAATAGTCTACCACAGCACAACACGTACCAGTAAATGTCATAGAGCTGGAAATCCATGAAACCCATGAACTCATCAAGTGAAACAGCAAAAAAAAGGTTGGGAACATATAATCATACCAAAACTAAACCCAGAGATACTTTTGAAATGCTGCTTAATTTTATCTGACCTTAGATTCCTCATCTATACTACACTAACTTCTGGAGTGTAATATGGAGAAAAAAGTGAATTATTTACAACTGCACTGGAAAAGATGTGGTTCCCATCAGCATCCTCAAATAGGCAATGCCTACCAATGCTAGGACAAAATAACCAAGAAGATTTGCACTATTCTCTTCTGAGATACTGAAAGTTAAAAAAAAATAGAAAAAGCAAATCTCTTCTGTGTCAAATATTTCAGGCTTATTGTTCTTATTAGGAGTTGGGGCTTTTTTCATATTCACAAAAAAAAGTCCTGAGCAGTAATTTAAAGATAATTCATACCATTCCCACACAGTCTGCTTTACAAAAGTCTGCAAAGAATTACAGTGGCTGCTTCAGTTATATAGCAAGGTACCTGCAGTTGTTACTCTTACAAAGTGAAACACAAAAAGTACTTGAATGAACGGAGAGATTTGGCAAAACTGGGATAAACCAGGCAAATACACAGAAACTGATGATGAATTTGAGACAGTTTAATATAAAACCATTCCTATCACATGAACATTTATTTCTTAAATTAATAGATGGTGTGAAGACAATGTCAAGTACCAGGTGACAGGGAAAAGCTCACAGAGCAGCTGATAAAGATGACCAGGAAAGCTGTAGAGCTGTGTGTAAAAACACAGGGAAGCAGAAAGGGACATAAAATCTAAACTAAACCAGTGTTCAAAGCAGTAACAAGACTAACATACAGAGACCGCTGATGAGGATACAGTCTCCTCTACCAGATGAAAGTAAGGATGGGTTTTTTTTTCTGATCCACTTGGGATTTTGCTTGGTTAGTTTCTTTTAAAACATTATTTAAAAAAAAAAAAAAAACAAAACCAAACAACACCACAGGATTAAGAGAACAAAAGTAAATTCCAAACTATTCCTTCAGTGTCATTGTCTTTTACTCACTTTCAGAGCAGAAGTTGTTAAAACACACTCTTATAACACCAGTGTCTTCTACTCAGTGTAACATATCTATGAAGGAAACATGTAATTCCTCTCATTTTGTATGTAAGGCTGCTGTCCTGGTTTGAGCGAGAACAGAACTAATTTTGTGCAGTGATTTCACTTTTCAGCTCAGTTCCTCTAACCAACTGCACTGTCTGCAGTCAGCAGCCTGTTCTCCCAGGCAGTGTCTGCTCCCAGCAGTGAGAACACCCTATGGGCAGAGTCAGTGCCAAGGGCTGGGGTGCAGGCCAAGGCCACTGCTGGATCTTGTGCACCACACTGGGGGTGCAGAAAGCGAAAGGTGGCACCTGCAGGGAGGAGAGGACAGGGCGGGTGACCCCAAACTGACCAGCCAGGGATTTCAGCCCATATATATCAAATTAAGTATGAAGCTGAGGTATCACATGGATGAAACACTTGGCTCTTTTTCCGGCTTCTCCCTCGCTTCTTCAACAGCCTGCATCCAAAGAGGACTCTGTCCATTCTGCCTTCGATCCTGATCTGTATGTTCCTGAATTTGGTACCAAAAATCCAGCTCCTGAACACAGTTGGGCACAGACTGGGACTTTCCCAGTGTCTGCTCCACAGCATCAGTGGTGATGGTGACATAGTAACCCTTAGGGGGGTTGGGTTCAATCCTGGATTTGTATAGATTTTTACGTATTCCATTTTTGTTATTATTTTCTTCTTCATTAAAGCTGTTCTAGTTTCCTTTTCTAATCAATAAACGTCTCTCCCTTTTGCCTTTCTCTTCCCCTTCGTGGAGGGAGGGTGGTTAACATAGAGAGTGTCTACTGTAGGTCTCGCGGGCTGCCCTGACCCTGAGCAGTACCAGCTGCACCTTGACAGAAAAATCCATAGGATAACCATGCTTCCTTTATCCACAAGGAGGAACTACCTGTGAGATCACAACATTATTTCTTGTCTTTTCTTGCAGCAGGAACTCAGATCACCTCAGTACTCCAAACACAGCATCTTTAAAGCTGTTACGGAGAGGCAAACTGGTTTGGACCTTACACTGAGGCATTTCTGAATCCTTATTTTATTTGGAAAAAAAAAAAGGAAACTTAATGACCTATTAAAACCAAGATACCTTTAAGTGTCTGACGACTGACCACCAGCCTGCCTTTAAAAACCTCTTCAGCTTACTATTAGACATTGCAGCAGCTAAATGGATTGAAAGCTCAGCTAAGCAATCATGGTGGAAGAAACATATCAGCATAGATTGAATAGTTTCTTTATGAAAGTTGTAATACAAGACCTTTTATTCATTATTATTGTGGAAATAAAGTGTCAGAGTGTACTCAGTACTAGTTTAAATAAGAAAAGGCTATTTTTATTTCAGTTTTCTCTATAAGTGTTAAAAAAATGAGCATCTGAAGCTGGGATTTTAAATCCTCACCAGGTACTTAAACGTAAGCCATCTGCAAATGCCAAATACTCGACTGTCCCACACACAACTCCAAGCACCTACAAGTGCCCAGTACAATTTAGAAGCCAAGTCACTTTATGCACCTACTTTTAGGCATCTAAATTTATCGTCATTAGAGACGTGGCTGATAGTGCAATTCTTGTATATTTGACCAAAATGAATTAAGCAGTAGTTTAGTGGAACAGAAATAAAGGAGCATCTGAAAAAGTGAACTGAGAAACAAAAATAAATTGGTATTTGCTGCAAACACACTGCTAAGTATATGCAAAAAGTGCCATTCCCTATTGCTGCTGTTCTTAATCACACTTTCAGAGGAGTGCTATAGATAAACTTCAACATCTGCTTTTCTGGGTATCTGATGGGAAGCAGCCAGCACTCTAAATACACTAATGCTGACTTCATTTGTACATTCTTTGGTTTAGATAATTCTGCAGGCCAAATTACATGCTGACTAACACTCCACGGAACCCAATCACTCATTGCATGTCTAATGGGCAGCACAGAGATGTAAATCAATACCAAAATATGATTCAGAAATCACAAAGGCACCCAGTACTAGAAAACATGCAGAGAGAAAACAATGAAACACACTTCTAAATACATATGAAGATGCTGTTACCTACACAACTGCCTGAACATCCTTCTAAGGCCTAGTAAAAATGAGAAGGATGCAACATATTCACAAAGACACAAAACAAAAGCCAAAACAAAAAGGCAAGCATTTTTTATAGCATCATAAACATAGGTCTACTTCAGAAAAAAGTACATTTGGAAAAAAAAAATCTTTAATGAAACATATTGGTTTCAAATATTTAGGTGAATATTTTTTATTAAATAACTTGTAGAGTAAGCAAACCTCCCTAGCACTGATGCTGTGTAATGTTTGGCACTAAGTGACAAGCAAGACTGTTGATAGATTTAGAAAAGTGGTCAGGGACCAGTTGCACAAAGAGTTGTAAGTATCTCCTCATACACAGATATGACCTGTCAGAAGAGAATTAGAGATTAATGGAGCATAGTAGAAAAGCATGCAGTGCTGGTGCCACTCACTATCTGTTCAGATAGCAAGCTGTGATTTCCACTACGCTCAGTCTTTCAAAACTTTCATAAGCATGAAGTTAAGAAAGGATTTTCCTTGGCTAATTTAATGAATTATTTTTAAATGTCTATTGATTGTGCTGTGTTAAAAGCACTAATGAAAACAGAGCTAAGCGACAAGAAGAGCTACTAATCTAGCTATTTTAACTTCTAGACTTCAGGCTGCATTACATTCAGGATTGTTGCTCAGTTTTCCTCATGGGAATGACCTGCAATAGAAAGCTAGAGGAAGCTGTTTTCAGTTCCTTGTCAGAACATCAAGCTCAATTTGTTCCAAAAATATGTCCAATGTTTTTTGGTTTCATTGTTTTTTTTTTTTTAGGCAGTGCTAAATGCAGCTAGCTGTAAGTGATCTGTAGTCATTCTGCTATCATCATTTATTCATGCTGCACTTCAGACAGTACCATGAGCATTGACTACACAATATGCGGTGGTCCAAGTGCCTGGATGCTTCTCTTAAGCCTTCTGCCTTTCACGGAAGGATTTGTCATTTCAGGAGAACATATAACCCTGCCAGAGAGATATCTTTTTCCATGCACATGCAAAACATGCCCTTAGAGCCTCTACTTGTTACAACAAAATTTATCTCTATGGTCTTTTATCCAAGCAGGCTTCCAAACTCAGTCAAATGTATGTGGTTGATATGGATGGTAATAAGGGGGTAAAGGTTTGTCAAAGAGTTTGGAAAACAGATTTTCCTGATTAGATGGGGAAGAGGAGCACTCAGAAGAACTCAGAGTGAATTGCAAAGCAGACCAGTTCAGCTATTAGCTTGTGTCACAAGGCAATAGCAGGAGGATTGTGACCACAAGAAAAATACAGTGAGTGACATCAACAGGAAAAAGAACACGTCAGAAGAAAAGCACCTACCTATCTATATTAACTAAAGACTCCCCAGCCCTTGAATGTATCCTTCTTCAGGTGAGGAGAATGGGTACCTCATCTCAAACACCATGCAAAAATCTGTCTTGGAACATACTTTAACATGTTTACATTGCCAGCTCAACGTCACGATCAACAAGAGAGCCCTACATAGTCTTCCTCTCCTGTTTCTCTTTGCAGGTTTACTAGCTTAATACTGCACAGTCTTTCATTAAACGTCTCAGTACCTGGGTAAATCTGCAGTCATAGCTTTTCTGCAGAGCAGCTCCAATTCTCCCACAGTCACTTATCTTTGCCTTTAATACTCGGTGGCTGAAACAATACAGAATAAGTAGCTGACATCCACTGTCAGCAATGAGCTCCTTTTGCTGCATACACCAGGAGCAAATGCTTCCACAACTGGTCAAGGAGAAATGTGATATGGTCATCTTTGGGAAAGCATCTAACAAGGCAAGTTGTATGTAAATGATGTCAAGAAACCCATGTTTCTCAATATCTATGGCAAATAATTTTGACATATTTCAACTTTGAAAAGTATCTCCTTTTTCTTTACCTGAAGCCTCATTCTGTTCCTTTTGCTTATCTGACACAACCCTTCCGCCCACAGATATTGTAAACACGTTTTCCAAGCTGAAGATACCATCTACATCTTGTGAATATGTTCAGCTCCAAATTCAGGACTAAATTCAAGTCACTGATACTAATTTATTTGACTTAAGGTTATCAAACTAATTTATTTGACTTAAGGTTATCAACACTTGACTGTAAGTTCAGTTATTCTCAAAACTAAAACATATAGTAAGAACAACCAAGAAAAATAAGACAAAAATAGGTTTGAAAGTGATCCTCCTTCACTGCTTCCCTTAAAAAAAAAGAAAAAAAAAAAAGAAAGAAAAAGAGATAAGAACTTGACCTTAAAATGGAACAATTAATAGCAAGTGAGATGTATTTGGGCAGCTTGTTAGCTCTGCAGCAAGAGCTCTTAACACATACAAACTCTTAGAATTACACATAGGGAAAGTATCATGTAATATAAATATATAGAGTTACTTTCCATTATGGGATTCAGAACTGCCATTAGAGTAAAAATGTTTATTTTAAAAAGGAAGTGCAGTTTTAGTGTGGCTATTAAAGAAAATAAATCAGTCTGAAAACATTGTTATTTTTCATGACTGCTAATGGTCAAATCATACAAATTGCAGTGACAGGAAAATTAGAAATATCTTCCAAATTGTTGTCAATGTTGTGACTCACGAGAACACAAAATCCAATTATTGTAATTACAGTGGAATGCGTCCCAATTATTTGTTGGTCTGTTGCAGCTCTTTGCATCACACACTTAAATACCTGAACAATTTCCCATTGACTAGCAGGAGTTTAAAACATACAACGTTGTTACCAATGTGCTTATTCCATGCTGACAAGAAAAATGCTGCAAATGAACGTAAATCTTAATTCTAGAAGAAATAATTGCCATTTTTGTCCTAAAACTCAAAGTCAGTTGAAGGAGATAATCTGCACCTATTGACTGCACTAAATCAAAGCTACTCCTGTCTAAAGCTCCAGCTGTTATCTTATACATTCCATAGTAAAAGAAAATACATTTTATGGGAGTAATCTCTTCCTATTTCAAATGCATTTGCTCCAAGTACTTATTTGCTGAACATTGAATGCGAGGATATTTTAGGTAGGGCAGTAATTGGAGTAAAAGTCTGAAGTACAACTATTAAAAAGGAATTCAAAGCAGTTATTATTATATATAGCCAATACTAGAAAAAAATTTCACTGACCTCTTCATATCCTAAAAATTGAACTTTAACATCTCATAAGCACAAAAACTCCTCACAGTAAGTGATCTTGCTAGAAATGCTGCAAAGCAACTGATTTCATTATTTAAATTCATGGGGTCTTCAACATGTACTTCAGAGCTTATGCATTTATTATTAATGCTACATTCACGCTTTCTCATATTGCTTATTCAGAATTCCTGTTAAGAAATATATAAAGTTTTTTAATTTATTCTTATTAAATTTATTCTTATTGCTAAGCTTTTGCCACTACAAATAAAACACGAGTTTAATCCAACTTTGAGACTCAAATTACTAGCTTTAAAAGACCCAGCTTAGTTAGCATTCTACACTCCCAACAGCAATCAGAAAGTTCACATGACAAAGGAAGAACACCGTTTCTAGCCGAGATACAACTCTAAGTTGATGCATGCCCTCAGTCAGAAGCCTACGGTCTTTCTTTACTGGTGACATTGGGGAAGCACATTTGAATGCATCCTGTATTCCCTATTGGGAAGCACCACAACCAGAAAACTCCCCAAAATCCTTATTTTATGAATTGGCTTTTAAGCTATAAATACTTTCGTGCTCTTTATCCAGTTTGAATATGGTCCTTTTTCCATCCAAAAAACAGATTTAAACTAGTTGAAGTCACAAGTGAAGGGAAGATCTTGCTGCTTGGTTCAAAGTACTGACCATTTCTGGCTTTGTAAAATTTATAACATTAGTGTTTGCTTGCATGGCACAAAAGCACCTCCTTGACAAGGATCTGCTTCTCTTACGCCCACATCTAACCATTGCCCATCTAATATTACAAAATATTCACAACTGAAACCTTAGCACTCTCCTGTTATATTCAGAGGTGCTTATAGATTGGCGGTCGCACAACATACTCAGTTACTTGCAGTTCAACAGGTTAAATGAAAGCTGTCAGCATGGAGACAAAATTCAGCAGCATTATGTACCCTGGAGTAGTTATCCAGTTGCAAATGCAACTGCTTAGATGAGATCACAATTGAAGAACACATTTCTATAATAATTCCTTCATTTTTTTCATGGCTAAGACTTCAATTCCTTTGGAGAGAGCCTTGTGGAAAGAACACACTTCAGCATTTGACATGGGACTCGTGCACTCCACCAGGGAGGATGCACAAAGCTAGCATGTCCTATCTCACTGCAGCAGTTTCTTCGGATGTTTGGCAGAGAAGCTAACAAGCTAAACATTGGAAAAAGTGTCTCTTGGACAATTCCAGCTTATGTAGAGAAGAATTACATGACCCAGTTGCAGCAGCACCTAAGTGAAGGGGTGAGAGAGAAGAGTGTCGACTGCATCCTATGAAATGGGAACACACTAAGGTCCATTCAAGGCTGGAGGGGAGATACAGGGAAGAATGAAGGTAGAGGGACAATCAGAGGTCTCCTTAAATAAGCCTTATACTGAATGAAATGTTTTTAAATAGTAAACAGCAAACTTGTTCAAATTATCCGTTTATCAGGAATTGCTACCAACACAGACTTTATGGACCCCAATTAAATTGCCTTTCTCTTCATTTGCAAGAGAGGTTCAAAAGTATTTTCTCCCAAACTGTTTCTACTCTGGCCCATCCTAGGCTGAGTTTGGCATATATTAACACATTTATCTTCCTAACAAAGAACATCTTTGCCCCTTTAAGGGGAGTTAATCAGGAGATAGCAAATAACATAAATTGAGGATCTTTATCAAAGTAATTCCCTGTAAGAGCCATTACTATCTTATCCAAGTAGATATCTATCATCTGGAATGATGACACATGAATAGGTCTACTGTTTTGCAAATGTGATTTTACCCTATTAGAAACAGTGCAACTGCAGAACATAACAAGAATGAAAAAGAGGAACTCCAGGAGTTTTTTTTTTTTCCTTAACTGTGGATTACCACTGCTGGAAGATGCTTAACAAGCAAATAATAATTGTTAAAATAATAAGTAACTTCAAAAGCCATCAGTGTTGCTTTATACTTCCGAGCTGCGTGCTTTTCTGCTGCACTGGGTAGCACTGATGACATCTTTATTTTTCCTTAAAAAAAAAAAGGACATGAGTGTAACATATAGGAGTTTACCCACATTAGCATGGAAGGAAAAGCAAGAGAATGACCTAGTTAAGGGGGTAGCACCGAGAGGAAGAGATGGCCAGATAAATTCATTACCCTTCCCCTCCACCTCTGTGGGCCATACACCAGAGGAATTCCTGTAGAAATTACAGTCAGCTGGGGTATTCACTGCAAATTTATCTACAGGAGAACACTAAGAAGAGCGAGCTTTTCCCAGAGATAAATTTACTCACAGTTCCCAAAGAGGTTCATTTAAATATAAATGTTCTCTTGCAAGTGAAGAGGATTTATACTGAAAGAATGTATCTTCTAGTTTTGCCAACTTCCTTTGTAAAGAAAGGATGAATTGTCTGCACAAAACATGGCTTAAATGTATCAGTTATTTTTTCCTATATCTCCCACTGAATGTGTTTTTAACAATGGTTAGCAATCTATCCAGTACTATTGTCAGCTAATTCAGTGATGCTTTTAATTTTATTTAACAGAAAAGTCAACTGAAAAGTAGGTATCAGTAGCTCACCGTAAAACTCCCAGCAGCATAATTCTGCAAGAAGAGCTAAAAATTTTAAGCAAAACCACTCATAGATCATAGGCTGAAGCTTTTTACATTCTCAAGGTTTGCTCATAATTCAACACTGCATTCTGTTGAAAAAAGTAACAAGGTCAAATTGTTTCATCAGTTGTAGTCAAGCAATGCTAAAGAGTTCAGAATTTGGCCCAGATTTAATAGTTACAAATAAGCAGTCTCACTCACTTAGAAATTTATTAACTCTGATCAATAGATTTCATAAAACAGCTGCACAAAATCAAAGAACAATGCAGCCGATACAGAACACTGCAAATGTTTGCCCATTAGGAAATTACTGTTGCTTCCTCTTTTCTTTCCAAAAGATAACAATATTGCAAAAGATTGTTTACCCAAGTATTCTGATGCTAAAGGTGCACCAGTTGTATGTATACAGCAGATTACTGGACACTCCAAATTGAAGGGGAATCAGTTCCAGATGTTTTCCACCGATTAAATTCAGCCCAAGCAAGGTTAAACAAATGACGAGCAGCTGCTTTTCTTTTTTTGTACTAGTCATGAAAAATACTCCTAGAGTTCTGACTACATCTAACTGGCAGACACATAGTGCAGCACGTACTCTCCTAGGTTTTCATGATTAACAGAGACTCCACTCTGCCAGATTTTATACAAATTAACAGGAAGAAGCTTAACAACAATTAAAAAAAACCAAACAAACAAAACAAAAAAAAAAAAACAAAACACCACCACACAAAGAAATCCCCCCCCCAAACAAAACCAAAACCAAAAACAAAAACCAACCCAAAACCAAAACCCACAAAAAAACCAAACCCACACCTCTCTGGAATGCCTTAATCACATACATGCCTAAAATACAGCCAGTCTGCATATACTGCTTTCTACTGGATAGAGTAGAACTGAACCAGGAAAAAATGTGTCACTAAACCAGGTGATGGCTCAGTGCAATGCTGGCATTACCCCAAGGAGACATCACTCATTTTCAAACAGGACAGCAAAATGCAGTGGTTTCAGGTCCTCATACATAACATGGGAACAGCAGAAAGACAATCCTAGCCAGCAATAGACGCAACAACTCAGAACTATTAAAGTGTGACGATTCACTGCATAATAGCAAGACAGACCACTATAAATGTGGGGATTGAAGTTTTACTTGCAAAACACAAAGATCATTGACTTTGAATATATCAGTTTTTACCATGTAAAGATCTAAAAACAAAGCTTGACTGCTTGAACTGCTCTCCTATTTATACTCAGATGTACAGAGGGGTTTTTAACACTTGATTAAACTGACAGAAAGGTGTAAAAGTCCCTTGTGCATGTATCTTTAGACAAGTTGACAGGCCAGATGTTTCCATCACAGCACTTATTCCAGGTCATGCATGGAAGCATTTCCAAAGCACAGAAGTAAAAATAAATATTCCCATGGATTTGTGGTTGGGAAAATTGGGAAAGAACACCGTGCAACCCTGCATATCAAAATTATTTTCCAAGCATCATCCAAGACTCAAACAGTATGTTACGTAAAGAGAAATAGCAAGCAAACTAAAATTGTTTAGAAAGGGGCTAACACCTGGGTATCTAAGCAGGGAGCAAAGAGGAAAAAAAGAGATTTTATTTTTAAGTAATGGTCAGTGTTACATTTATATATGCACATATAAACACACAAAGAAACAAGAGTTTGTTTACTTCTAGTTCTGGAATTGTTTTGACTTTCTCAACCGACATACAGGGTAAAATGTGTAAAATACATGATTTTCAAGACATATTAACTCATATTCAAGATGAAAAAAATATATTTAAATGCATAAAATATATTTACTACTTCATTTAAGTAGAACAAATAAAAAGCCATAACTTTTTTATCACGATGCCCTGATGTCCCACAATGTTCTATCATTCCCATCAGAAAGAACAATTGTTTGTAGACAGAAAGTAACTTTACATTTTGGATTAAAATCAAGTTTTATTTCCTCACAGAGCATTCACTGGATTTTCTGCAAAAACCAACTTCTCTTCTTGCAAAACCTGACATTCCCAATTACCACTCCTCCTTGTTTATGCTCACAATAAATAAACACATAGTTTAATCCTGCTGTGATTAACAGCATTCTTCTCTTCTGTAATGCTGTGTCAGTCTAAAACCACTCCATAAATAATTAAGAGCCACGATATCTCTGTGACAGAGACAAGACTTGTATTCATTTTAAGAGATGACGCAACCGAAGCGGAGCGAGTTGTCTGCCCAAGGTCACACAGCAAATCAGTAACAGAGCTAGGAACAGAATTCCAGAACACTGACGCATGCAGTGCTCCCTCCTCAGCAGAAGATGAGACTTGTACACACAGCCTCACACCAGAACAGAGTTTCCATGCACTCTAGCAGCCCGTTACTACATGCTGGAGCACTGCAATTGTCTTCCGTTCTCATTTTACCTGTCTCTAGCTGCCTCTGCTGCTTTTGTGGAAGAGTTTCAGGCAAAAGATGGCAATCCTTGGGTTTTTTGTGAAACCAGTAAACACACACACAAAAAGGAAATGCTAAAAAAGTTGTCCTTAATCTCATTTAAATGATTAAGTACTTCACTACCCTACAGTGACTACTGAATTGCAGTGGAAAGCTTCAGTCTACAGTGGTACAATTGCTCTGTGGGTCACTACTGGCTGGGTTTCCCCTGCAGCCCCTTTCCCTCTTCTCATCCACTGGATCTTATAAAGCTGTACCTTGTATCTTGAAACTAAATTACTATTGTGTGAAGTTTGGTCTTTGGCATGTTAGACCTCATATTCCAGGCTTCACTGCAGGGAGACTGTTGCTACCTCACTGAAACATATAACAAAATTATATTTGAAAGTAGCAGTTGTGAGAAAAAAACAAACTGCATAGCACATACTTACCTGTGCTTTCAGAGGTAAGTTTCTTAGACTGTTTCCCCAGGTATCTTCCATTTATATAATAGTTTTCCATTCCCTGATACACAATCTGCATTGGAATTTTTAATAGTTTTACTTGATTTATTAGACTAGAATTAGAAAAATTATGGTCTCATCCAGTTCAATCCCTCCCTAAGAAGGGAAACCATAAATCCCTAATTGTTTTTTTTTGGGGGGGGGGTTGGTTTTGGTTTTGTTGTTGTTTGGATTTTTTTTTTTCTTTCTTTTTTTCTTTCCTGCTCTTAATGTTGCCTTCACTTCCCCAAAATAAATTGGATCATATGGCCTTGAGAAGGGAAGGTGATGCACTGCTATGCTGTACTGGAAAAGGGCTACTGCCTACCAGGGCTCATTTGAGAGCAACACATCCCCCAGTGCTGTGCAGGGAAGGGGTTATCCTTTCCACACTCTGGCACCACACACCATGAACAACTAGTTAAGAGACCAGAGATCAGGTCAAGCAGCTGCCTTGTACTCAGTATCAAAAGTGTGGAGACAGATCACAGCAGTGGACTAGCAAGCTACAGCATTGTCAGAGGAACACAAGACAGGAGCCACTTGCATGAGCATTTCAGCTTCTGCAGGAGGCTCATAAGCTTTCTTCCCAAGTGCTCTTAGCCACTTTAGAGATACCAGTTGCCTATGGAATAAAAATTTCACTCTAGTCCATGGTCTGCCTCACTGATAGTCTTGTTTGACAGCATCAGGCTCAGAAACATCTCTACACAAATTTCTCAGTTAACAGTGAACCACTGGAAATATTTTGCTAAGTACCATATTCCAGCACATTTTCACCTGAATTTATCCAGCTTGTTCCTGTCTTTCTTATATTTTGGAAAAATGACAACTTGGAATGTTCACGTGAATCTACTAAGGAGCTGTCCCATCCCATCTGCTCAGTGGATGACAAGGGAGAGGAATTGTTACAATCCCCCAGAAGAGGCTCTCCCTGCACAGTGGGGCTGCAGAGGCAGCAGTCATGACAAGGACTTGGAGGGACAATACAAACCAGTTTGTTGGTATACTCTGTGCACATTCAATAAATAGTGCAGACAAAGGTGCTTTAGTAATTAGGGTTATTTTCTTATCAATAATGGTAAAGCACAACTAAGTAGAAAGAAAAAAAAAGTGAATATCAAGAGAAGACAGGGGGAGAGAGAAAGATAAGATCTCCTCACCACCCTTGGATCCAGTGATATCTCCCAGGATCAGTCCAAACTTTTCAGTTCTTCAGTGGGGGGTGCAACCAGATCAATAATTTACTGTCTCTTTACACACTTTGGCTATGGGCAGCATGCCCAGTTTAGATAGGAAGCATAGAGGGGCATTTGCATGAGCTCCTTCTAATATGGTGTGCACTACAGACCTCCCCTTGGGGCAGTCCTGGTGGTCAGCAGAAGCAGTTAACTCTGGGAAAAGACCCCATCCCACTGGTAAAGAATTGCTCTCTTCCCATTGTTAATTTATCTGCAAGGAGCCAGGGGAGGATGGCAGAGCCCCTGCCACCTCCTGCTCCAGGCAGGCTATGCCCATTCCCTGTTCAGACCTTACCCCCACACAAGGTTTGAGACATCAGTAGTCAGGCTCTTGCAAGAGCTCCTGTGTCTCTAGAATTCTGTGTTGTCCTGTAGTAGCAGGAATTACATTTTGTACTGAGTCTGCAAGATCCAAGGAATGAGTCTTCTCGGGCCTGCTCTATCCAGACTTTTCCTGGCCTAAGTGATTTAGCTGTGGCAGCAATTTCTCTATTTGACCAGGTGTCTATATCTAACTTTTTTTTAATTTATTTACCTTTGAGTTGTACAACCATAGCTTCCTATCTAGAGTAGTAAAAGCAGTTATTCTAGCAGAATAAAGTATTTACAACTAAATAATGACATAGTTTATAGAAATACAGGCTAAGTGGAAACACAGAATACAGTGTATAGAAGTACAGGCATGAGATAAGAGATGAGGCACAGGCTTGGCAATGGAGACCCCACAAAGAAGCAATTCACTAATGGTCAGTTAAAGAAAAATGCAGTCCTGAAGCAGGACAAAACTGGCTTGAAGGATAACATAAAGAAATATCTCACATGCATAAATAGTAAAAGAAACAGTAAATTAAGATTAATTCAGTTGAAATCTGGAGCTGCATATCAATGAAGACATATGTAAAAGTGTGTTAGGAAACATTTACAAGTGGACCTAAGTGGATCCCAGGAGAGGAAGAAGCAGCTATCACCACAGATATTTCTCCCTGGGAAGGACAACAGATTTCAGCAACTCATTGTACCCCTTCCCCTTTCGCCCCTGCAGCAAATGAAACCTTAGGACCCAGAGAAGCATAAATGTCAGGAAAACAGGCAGAAAGTAATTATATTTTACAGTCTTAATTTTATTTTTACTATTATTGCAACATTTTAAATATGCAAAAAATATACTGCATTGAATTATTTTGGTAATAATTAGATCTACACTAATAGCTCTTAGAGCAAGGTTGCAGTCACACTACCACTAAATTCTAGTTTTACTTCTATAGTTTTCTTCCTCTTGCTTATAAAGATGAATTTGAGCATAAAACTTCTTAGCCATGCTTTCTACCTTCCTTATCTATTAGCACTGAGTTTCCATCCTTGAAGCCAAATAACTCTATTTCACTCCTCTCTTCTTCCCAAGACTGGTTACTGTCCATTACACCTTTCATATTTTTACTTAAATCTCTAGCAACACAAAACAAAGATAGAATAGCCCATCTTCTGCTTCCACTCTCCACATTCTGCACAGAGGCTACTGAAGATCAGCTGAATCATAGGTAATTCCAAAGCATTCCACACACACAGGTGTCAAGAAAACCCCACAAGGTCCTTTATTGTGAGAAGATGCTGCTGCTTGCTCAAAACATAAAATAAAACACTGCTTTCATGTTTTTATGGTCAACAGTTAAATTCTCCCTTGGCATCCCTATGACAGGGTCTTAAATAATCTTCTTTCCTTCTCATGCCCAGTGACTTATACAGCAGGATATTCACAATGTATATTCTGGTTCCAAGAGCAAAACTTACCAGGGCCATATCATTACTGTGAAAGAGTTTACCAAAAACTATACAATTACTAGGTCAATTTAATCTCATTTCTTTTAAAAGCTTCCTTTGTTTTATTATTAGGCAACAGGTTGACCCAAATGCAATTTCTTTGCTTCTCTAGTTTTGTACATTAAAGTTTTAATAGTTACCCGAAAGCTTAATTTTTGAAAACAAAGCATCCTATTCTGGGCTATGCCTTCCTTTGCAACTCGATTATTTTATTCCCCACTGCTCTGCTGATAGTGTTTTTTATTCCCCCCCCTTCTAATAGTCAGCTCTAGCAGGAGCATCACTGCTATTAGTCGGTTGTTCATTAGTAGTTTTCTGGTTGTTTGTTATTAACTCTACAGCACACAGTTAATATTCACCATGTGCCTATCCTAAGCCAACATGATCATAAAGTCTCCCTACCATGCAGGGAAATTTTCTTTTGCTACTGAACAGATAAATTCAGTCCTACAACACAAGATTCTCAACTAAATGAAGCTTAATATGAATGTACTGTCTTTGACAAAGCAAAAATGTTTGGGGGATTAAAAAAAAAAGTCCAAGCTCAGTTTTGCTGATATTAATAATCAGAAAGAGTTGGAGGAAGCTGTAAATATCTTCCCTAGCTATGCACTCCCATGGTCTCTTGGACCATCTGGCACAAACTTTCTACTCAAGTCCAGTGTGACCTGTGACTAAAACTCTGGTCCTAATAAAAGAAAAAAATATCTTTTTTAAAACCTCAAAAGCTTCCAGATTTAATAGGAAGTAAGAGTGAGTTTGGCATAAGCTGTTCTCTTCCTCTTAGCCTCCATCTCCCCTTACACCACCTCTCATCCCCAGTTCCACTTCATCATGCAAGATAAACCACCAAATTCACTGCATGTTCTATCAGGCAGCCAGGGCTGAAACAGCAAAGATGGACAACTTTCTAGCAGAGGCATACAGGTAGGTTTCCACAATTCTTTTTTACAGGCAAGTATCATTAGTACCTACAAGTCCTGAACTCACAAAGTTAGAAGTTAAACAGCCCTATGCTGAATACAGATTCTCACTGCAAAAGCCACCAGCATCTGCTAAACTCACTTTCTTAAGAGCATGATATCTGGATACTTTCTCATGTTAATTTGGAGAATATCTTTATATTCATGCTTTTCCGACTTACTGACAGTTATGCAGACCCTTAAGCACTTCAGTGTTTGCTTTATTCTGTTAATTTTAGCCTCAAGCTTTTTCCTTGCTTTTCGCTCAGCTTGTCAGCACTGGAATCTAGGAATCCACTCCATTTAACATGTTTGCTTCTTTGTATGTACTGCAGATTTCAATCCATCTACAGGACTGAGGGAAAACAGCCCTTTTTCCCTCCAATGGAAATACAGCTGCTTTCCAGGAACAACCAGCCCATTACTAGACAGATAAATTCTGGAACATCAGCATCCAAACAGGTGTTACAGACAGAATAAATCAACATACACACTTTGTATAACAGAGTTTACAAAGATAT
>VWZY01009146.1:776846-830981 GCA_013399075.1 Chloroceryle aenea
TGAAAATGACCCCATTTCTGGTGAAAAGTTACTCTTGCACAGCTTTACTCAGACTATGGTGGACTATGACAGCATGTAAGAAACTCCAACAAGCAAAGGGAAAAGCACAGTGATAAATAGGGAATTTTGGTTCTACCCCAGCAGAGATTTATCATTGTGAGAGTCTGGTGACTTTGACTAATTTTACAATAATAAGCTGTGTATGCAACCTACAATAACTGACAGAGAATGATATATTCCATCTGCTGGAGATGTCCCAAGAGACTGACCTTCAGGGTCCAAAAACTTACACTTTTTCTGTATATTTTTTTCCTGCCTAATAAAAAGCATTGTGAAACAGCAATTCAATTCATTTTGAGAAGCATACATTGCACTGAGAAGCAGTTTGAAGATGAAACTTAAGAGCATGTAAAAGATTACACTTGCAAATATCAAGTGATATTTGTTTTTCTTCTATTTGGATCAGTCTTTATGACCTGCCACTCACTCCTGCTATCCTAAATAACAAGCATCTTGATACTGAAGTGCCTTCTTTAAATCTTACAGGGACATTAATGATGCCAGAGAGTTCACACATCTTGTCATCCTGATAACAGACCCTGGTGCAGCATGGTATGTACACAATGGTTGACAGAAGTAAAGGTAAAGGTCAATTTCAAAATTATAGAGATCAATTATGGCTATAATCTCAAGTGAGGATGAAATCACTGAGAGTTTTAAATCAGTACCTAAAGAAATAAATCATCTACCTTGGTATGAAAGAGTTCTTCAGTAGAAGCAATAGATCATAGAATTGTTAAGGTTGGAAAAGACCTCCAAGATTACCAAGACCAACTTTCTATCCATCACCACTACCATGACCACAGGACCATGTCAGGAAGCATCTCATCTACGTGGTTTTTTGAAAACCTCCAGGGATGGTGACTCCATCACTTCCCTGGACAGCCTGTTCAAATGCTTAACTACTCTTTCAGTAAAGAAATGCTTCCTAATACCTAATCTGAATCTACCCTGGCACAGCTTGCGGACATTTCCTCTTGTCCTGTCATTAGTTGCTAGGGAGAAGAGACCAGCACCAGCCTCACTACAGCCTCTTTTCAGGTAGCTCTAGAGAGCAATGATGTTTCCCCTTCATGCTCCTTCAGGCTAAACAATCCCAGTTCCCTCAGCCTCTCCTCATAAGACATGTTCTCCAACTCCCTCACCAGCTTTGTTGCCCTCCTCTGTACCTTCTTATATTAGAAAAGGGCGACAGGACAGGAAGGAACAGTCAAGTTGTTCCAGCAGAGATTTAGGTTGGATCATGGGAAAATTTTCTTGACCAAAAGGGTTGTCAAGGCCTGGAACAGGCTGCCCAGGAAGTGATGGAGTCACCATCCCTGGAGGTGTTCAAAAGACAGATCTATGTGGTGCTTAGGGACACAGTTTGGTGGTGACCTGGCAATGGCTGGGTTAACAGTTGGCTTGATAATCTCTGATTCTTTGCAATGAATATACAGTACTAGAATATCTTCAGCACCACAGTTATTTTCCAGAACTGTTTTTCTGAAATCCATGTTTGCTTTAGCTGTTCCTTTTAAATTTATTTTTAAATAGCCTCTTCATTTTGAAAGGTTTGACTTCAAACAAGGAAGCTATTATTGCAGAAGACTTTTGGCCTTTTCATTCCTGCCTCGAGGTCAAGTTCTTAGAGTTAGAGAGCACTCTACATTAGCCAGACCCCAAATCCCATACATGGTGTAGGAGCCAGTCAGGAACTGTTTTCCTTTCAGGTTATCAGGTGTTTATTTCAAGATTCCATCCTTTATGGTATGTAAAGATCTAGCTTCTACACTATCTACTATCCAATACGTGGGTTTTATTGCACATACACAAGTATCTCAAAACCTTAACGTTGATCATATCTATAGGCTTAAAAGCTTCCCTTTTGTCAAACCTTTATATAGAAGAGGAAAGAATTTGTGTGAGGCTTTGAAAGATATGCCTCCTAAGCAAGTTTTGAGCAAGACAAGAGGATGCTGGGTTGACACAGCTACACAAACAAGATAACATAAAAAAAAACACCTTCCCCCCAGCCCCCATCAAAAAAAGGTGTGCTCACACAATGCAGTGACTGAATTAAGGTAAATATCTCCTTTATTAAGGAAAATTTCACTATTTCTGCCCAGAACAAGAAATTTTCTTAGTGGGGCTGTTAATCTGTTCCCTGCACTTACCAGACATCTGTTTCGGGTCTCCCTACAGTCTCACATCAGATCAGAGCAGCACACTAGAAGAGCTGTTTTAAAGCAACAGCCCTGCTCCTCCTAGGTCAGGCATATAAAAATGAACTAATTCAACTTGGAAATCTGCCACCACCTGCAAGACATCCAGCCCTCACAACCAATGAATAAAAATAGTCTACTACAGCAACACTAAAGTAGAAGCTAGCATGGCCCTTTTCAATTAATTGCCTTTTTGAATTATTATTTTCTCTGCCTTCTCTACTTTCAACTTTAAAAATATATAAATACACCCATTTACAGGCTTGAAGTCTAGGACTTCAAATTCTCAAGAATAGAAGCCTATTAATTCTGGCAAAGAGAACTTCACTGAAAAATCAGGTTGAAACTTTTGAGAGATGGTGACAAGATCGTCCAGTGAATTGGGCAATTGCATTATCCAACTACATTCCTGGAAGCACTGGAACAGAAGGAAGGAAGGAATCAGAAAATTAAATGAAGTGTGACTTACCCCTGACACTGGCTAAGGCAAAATGTGAAAGAAAATGAAAAACAGATAAAACTTAATTGGTAAGGGAATAATATGCATAGTTGGTTCGGAATAAATTAGACCGGCATAATAAAAGTACGACAAAATATTTTCAGAAAAAGTGGACAAAATTATTTCATTTTCACTGTTACCAGGCTGCGAGACAGAAAGAGATACACATTTGTTTTTTCATCTCCTTTCTCTGATACACAGAGCTTTGCTCAGACTAGCCAGGGAATGCTTAAGGAACATCACTTAAGTGAATAAATGTTAAATTGCACTCACAAATACAGACAACATAGTCCTCAAAAACTTTACTGTTACAACTTACACAACACTTTGTTTCTTCTGTCCAGCACTGACCAATACCACAACAGCAAAATACACTCAGCAAGATTCACCAACACCCCTACATCCTTCTCCATAGGGCTGCTCTCAATCCACTCATTGCCCAGCCTTATTCATGTTTGGGATTGCCTCAACTCAGGTGCAGGACCTTGCACTAGGTCTTGCTGAGCTTCGTGACAATACTACTTGATACCCACATTGCAACCAGAAACTGAATTAAAAGACAATTTTTTTACCAACAAAGCAGTATCTTAGCTCAACGTGGAAATTCAGGAAAATACAACAAATACAACAGCAACTTATAGCAACACACAGTATTTTATATGAAGCAAGAAAAAACCCCACCCATCAAAATCTCTTTGTGGACCACAAGTATAAAGATACCTAGCTGTTCATATCACAGTTTATTTGCACAATGTTTAAGAGTGTGCTGTAAAAAAAAAAATAAAGATTTTTCTTTATCTACCTCCTTGAGGATCTATGTGAGGTAAAGTTTTAAGGTGGGATAGATCTGAGGAAGCTTTCCACCTACTTCCAAGATAATTCAAAAAATAGCATTAACAAACATCTTAATTGAGTTAACTTTGTTAAATAATGCTCTTTTGATATTCATACCACATGAATCTAAAGATTTCATTCAATTTGTGTCCCCCTGGTTTTGTTATGTAGTTCTCCTTGGTTTGTTGCTTCTTACTTCACTAATTAGTTTAAATTTCATTTTTCTTTTCCCCAAGAATATTTTATTTTCATCAGTTCAATTTGCTTTAATATTGTCCTAAAAAAAATGCTAACCTGAACATAAGTAAAAGTAAATTACCTCCTGGTTCATCAATGTAGAAAGACACTTCTTTGTCTTTGTCTTCATCAATATGATCGTAAGTGATTTGTGGAACAGACAAAGAGTTCTCTCCTGGGTTTATTACAGGTGCAGAGCCATTACCATAGCCCAGTTTCCCCTTTCTTTTGTATCTTCTAGCCTGTGGTAGTAGAAATAGGATGATATCAAAAGATACTATCAAAACCAGAAAAGTACATGTGAACTTCATTATGGACTAAATTTATCTGAAGTTGTGGGTTGGGTTTTGTTGTTTGTTTTGGGGTTTGATTTTTTAGTTTGACTTCTTTTAGAATGCAACTGTAATTCAGTAAAAGTGTTACAACATTGGTTAATCTTTTCAAAGTGGCTAATTCTGAATCAGCAACTTAAATCTGGTAAGAAATTGATTCTCAGGAGAAGGTGCCTAGCACATTCTGAAAAATCAGGTCCCAAGTAAAATTTCTCCGATTGGGTCCAAAACTCAAGACACCCAAAATACTAATCACTTGAATATACCAACAGTTCAGCTGTAACATATTTCTACAGCTCTAATTACACGTAACCATAGACTTTGAATTATGAACTACGTACTGCACAGCCTTTTCAGCTAAAGAAAATTTCACTTTAACAAAAAGCCTGAATTAGGCACATCAGAAGAATGAAAACTGGATGTTTGGATTCAGCTGGTTCCAAGCAAGGCTGTCTCCCTCTGCCTTTGTGACTAGAAGTGACCAATACATCGGCCACTTACACACTGACTATCCAGCCTGTGCTGGCTGCCTCCTGGATGCTGAAACAGCCCAGCTCTATAGACAGACTTCTCACAACATAGCATTTATACCCAGTCTTCATGACTACCCATGCTTTGGCTCTAGTCTCCCCTGGTTCTACTACTCACACACCTCTAAACAGAGGTAAGAGCCATACTTTGCTTGCTCCAGTAAGCAAAGGTACAGGGCTACGGCACTCAATTCTGCAGGTCTAATGTGACCACTATGCAGCTGGAGATAAGCATCAGGAAAGAGATTTTTCACACATACTAACACAAGCCACTGGAGGCCTAATATAGTCACAAATAGGACAAAGCTATTTGGTTTAAGTAAACCATTTCTTATTTTATTATAGTCTGCATTCAGTCTTTTGAATTTAATTCTTCTGTTCACCTCTGCAGCAACTGAATGAAAGCCTGTTCAAAATTATTCAAATGGGACACAAAAAAATGGTAGAAGTATCCATGTCTTGTAGACAATGGATGTGCCACCATGCATCAAAATACTTCTAATGGCAAAGATTATGGGCTCTAATAGCAGGAAGAGAAACTAGGAATACTCTAGAGAACAACAAGTGTTACAATATGATCACTATGTGTTTAAGTCTTTAAAATAAGAGGCTAGATAGAGAAAAAACTGATTTCTTTTGACAAGGAGAGGTGATCTATTGGTAAGAGACAAAAGAACCATTGCTATGTTCTTGAATTAGCATTAACAGTTCACAGGGAACTGGGGAAGTTCACAGGGAAGTTCAGGTTTAATAATATATTAGGGAAATTCCTGTCACTAAAGAAAATGAAGGGAAATTAAAAAAAGGTTTTAATGCCCTTTCCAGCTCTCCTTCAGCAACATGTACTATCCAGCCTTACCCCTTTCATCTTGCTTTCTCTGCCTCTAGTTACGAGGAAGATAATCTCACGGGAAGGTTATATTCTGCTCAACACTGAGCAGATTGAACTGGCAGAAGGCAGATGAGACTTCAAAGGAGATAAAACAATGGAGAATTGGCATCTGATGAACAAGAGCAAATTAGAAGACATTTGTCCTTTGGGAATATTTTAAGGAACACTAAACTAATGATGTTGTGGCATGAGGAAAACAATCAGATATTCCATTATAAACACCTTTCAGCCCTCCAAATTCTTTGGATGCTTCCTAGGACTTTTGGCAGGTTATCCCAATCAAATGAAAAGCAAGAACAGAGCAGAGCTCTGCCAACTCCGCGTTACCTGTTTTCGCAGACCAGGGCTAGATGGCGCTGGTGTTTTTTGGCGATTTTGCACTGGTGATGCAACACAGATTTTCCACGTTGCTATAGAACTGCAGGATTTCTCTGCTGCATAGTACCTCCACAGAGTCTACAACAAAACCAAACCCAATAATCTCCGTGAATAAGCAGTCACCATCATCCTGCAGGACAGGAAAGTCAGATTTTGCTGCGAATCAACTCAACAGCAAAATTTTAAATAGATGTGAATGTACTGCAAAGGGTTCTAGCTGCAGTCACTGTGCTGTATAACACACTCACCATACCTAGTAAAATATGCTGTTCCCTGTATGTGTTCCCTGTGTTGAGTGTAAATTGCACCAAAAAATACACAGTCAGCACACAATGCTCTTTGTGGTATTCTCCCTAGGGACTGGAGTCTAACCCCGAACACACAAAAACCAGCCACAAAACAACAAACCAACCCCCTAAACCAACAAAATACCAAAATAAAACACAAAACACACAGCCCTCTTAAAAATGAGTACACACAAGCATCATAGATCATTGCTGTTTCCCTTTTTCTGTAGTGTGCCACATTTTATTACTTGCACACAATGCCATTGCTTTCTTTAGATTATCATGTAGAATTTTATGCCAGGACAGCTTTCTAAACTGTCTGTGCTTACATATACACCTCAGGACTGAGCATATGCACAGGGAAATATAAAAAAGAAGTTCAGAATTAAAGATTATAATAAAGATGTTTTACTGTTTCACCCAATGGACTCATTGCATCCAGTTAGAGTCATAATGACACCGACTACTGGGTTAGTAAAGCTCCCTATGCTCACTCAGAAAAGGGGAAACAGACACCTTTCTAATTCTCCCTAGTGACTGAAGTGGACCAAAAAGTCAAAGGAGTTAAACACAAGTTATATACTTATAGTAATGTCTTACTCTTAAGCCATGTTCCCTCTTCAATATTCTCCTAAGCATTTTACTGTTAGGAGCCTTACCTGAATTAGAGAAGCTGCAGCTGGGATTTGTCTATTGAAATGCTTCTGACGTTGCTTCTGCTGTACTTTCAAGGCAAAACCAGACCCCAGAATACCCTAAATATAAGCAAAGTTACCAGTCAGACTCCACTATGTCTTCACATGCATAAACCAAATACTTACCATATGAAATAAGCAGACATTTTATAAAAGACTTCCCTAGAGAAGTAGAAGTTAGGAATTTTTAGATGTCCAGAGAGATGTGATTCTATATATTCCAACACATAAATCTGATGTTGGTATTGTGCAACTTCAATAAACAGCATCTGTTTATTCTGTGATCTACAGGTAACAGTAAGTCAGAGGCATTAACGTTCCAAAGGCAACCCTACACAATGGTGAGAGAAGCAAATGCCAGTGTCACATGGCTAATCTACAGCTATTACTTGCACTACTAAAGCCAGAACTCAGTCTCGTTTTCCAGGCAAATTGAGATAAGAAGCCAAAGACATGGTCTATAGTTTCAGAATTTCTGTTAAAACTGAAAGCTACTGAAGAAATACTTTGTCTTTTCTATTTGTTTTGATAAAGTTGTCTTCATTTTCCCCCCATTCCCGTGTTTGAAGATTCAAAAAACCCCAAAATTCTATGTAGGAAAGTACATGCAGTTTCTTAGATCTCCACTTCATGGCAGTGTCCTCCTCAAAGGACCTCAAACTGTTCTTATATAAACACTAAATAACATAAACAAAGGAAGTTTCACTTCTGGCACCAACAAGCCTCCCTTTTTCTTTACCTCACAGAGTAGCTTCAGTTCTTCGAGTAGTGAAAATTATTCTTACCTCTTATATCTCTAAAATGACTGCAGTAAAAGAACAACAGTTCAATTCATGTGTATGTGCACAGATACACAATCACACACTTGAGGATGTGTGCATGCACACAACATGAATGAAGCAACACCCAACCCCATTATTTCCTATGAAAGGCACCAGTTTAAAACTACCTAATGGCAAGTCCAAGTCCCATACTTCAATAAAGTTATCCAAGTTCTACTTACCGCTGGCAGAGCAAAGAAAGATATAGCAAATACTGAAAAACAGGAAGCTATTGTCTTCCCAATCCATGTCTGGGGAACTTTGTCTCCATAACCAATGGTTGTGACAGTTACCTAGGCCAGAAAGAAACACCTGATTCACTGCAATGCAGTACCTTTTTTCTCCTAACAGCAAAAAAAATGAAAGACAAAACAAAACAAACAAAAACATAAAGAAACATCAGGAAATATATATGGAAGAACAGGGTTTGGACTTGCGCATAAGACAGCCACAGGAATATGCTAACCATCACTGCAAATTTACTCTAGGGCCTCCCAACACCTCAAGGATTGGCCCCAGGGGCTTGAAACCATAGGCTTGCAGTCTTCTGCTTTTAAAAGCTAGTTTCAGAGGGCTGAGAATAAAGTCTTGAAAGACCTGACTTGCAACACAACCAATGCACAGAGATCTACTAAACTCTGCAGTCAGGCAGAGACACTAGCTATAGCAGGGTAAACCATTTCCCAGGAGGAAAAAGGACAGAACTAACACCTCTAGCTAGTCAGAGGAGGAACAAACAACCATTCCAAAACATATTAATTCCCAAAGTAAATATACCAGTAGACCGAGAATTAAACACAGCTGAGCCCCATAATCAGCTTTTTTCCTCCCCTGCCAAAGACAGTTCCTGGACATTAAAATTGTGTTTAAGCCCCAGGATGCACCATATCACTGTACCTGGAGCTGCTCATTGCTCATGAGCGTGCAACAAGGGCCAGGTACTCCCTAAGGGACAGGAATCACAGAAGCAAGAGCAATAACATAGCCTGCAGGCCAGTGCCTCCCCAGTCAGGACCCAGGCCCACAGCACTCAAGCAAAAACAGATACAGAAAGAGCAGCCAGGTCCTACCAAGAGTCCAGATTATAAGGCAACATCACAGCAATGAGGCAGGCCCAACATCAAATCAGGAAATCCACCCACACGTCAGGATCAGGTCCAGCGATCAGCAGAGGTAGCCACAAGGATGAAGCAAAGTCAAGATATCCATCCATGGGTTGAAGTCAGGATCAAGGGGCTACAGAACCAGCTATAACCACAGTCAAGCTACAAACCACCTCTCTTTTCCCAGCACTGAACTTAAATAGATACCCTGCATGTGGGTGGAGGCCACAGGTGTTGCTGGTCAGAGTATTTGGCCAATTCGCGTCAAGCAGCCCCCCTCTGAGGAAGGCAGGTCCTCACACAGCTCTGGGATGGGTACAAACTCTCTCTAGAGGGACTAAACCACTATGGCCATGGCAGGTCACCCCTGGAAGGCCACAGAGGCGAGGAAGGCCTGAGCGAGACAAAGATTTGGGGCTGTTACTGATGAGCCCCAGCAGGCTGGAAGGGAATTCATTAAGAGGCCAGTACCGTGGGGGAATGAGTCCAGCTGAAGAGTTTGTAATGTAACAAGGGCCAGCTGTTCCCCAAAAGAAAGTGATCCCAGGTTGGGATCCCAAGGCAAGACAAGGGAATGTCACAGCTGGCCAGACAGGGGCCTCTCCACCCTGAGCTCCCCAGCAGGATAGACTCACAGATAGTGGTTGTGTTCAGCAAGAAGTGTAAAGTATTTGGCAATATTAAGGTGATGAGATAAATCTAAGGCTTGGGTATGGAAGTCAGCCCATCAGTTGAGAACACCAGACCATAGCTGAGCTGGAGAGCAGCTCTCTCTTCCAGCTCAGGCAGAAAATGAGTATCCAGGGCTGAGCCTAATTAGAGGTGGTGGTCCTGGGTGTGGCAGCTCATCAAGGCTTTTTAACATACTCAGAGTCCTGATATTACCATAAAATGGTATGGGAAACGTAACTTGCAGCCCTGAGAAGCTGAAAACTTCTGGTGTGGAAAAGAAAAATTCTGTCACCAATAATAACCACTGGGAAGAATTTTAAGTAGAAAAAATTTACTTTTATTTGGGAGCAGCAGCCCTAAACCCAGTCCCCCTCCCTTCACTTTGCCTTCAACAGTAACAGAAATATGGCCAAAACAGACTTAAAGGAATATGTAAATTTACACTGACTACAAAAGAGGATGTGGAAATACTGCCACTTATGGGAAAAGTTATGACAAATACTTAGTTATTATACAAAAATAGGCTTTTCAGAAGAAACTACCAGCAATAAATGCACAGGACAAATATATTTCCCCTTCTCAGACCAGGTCTACAGAGAGCTAGAAGGAAGATTTTTCACGTACAAAATGATCAACTGCTATCACACTGAGATTTTCCAAGTTAAAAAAAAACCCAAGACTTGTGTTTATTCATCATGAATTTCTCACTTGATGAAGTCAACGTTTTAGTATCTATATCCTCTAATAAATATTGTTAGTTTGAACTGCAAACTGCTTTCAGCAGGAGCCCTGTCTTGCTAGGTGTTTGTCCAGATTTAATGTGGCTTGCCCATGAAGTGCTTCTGGTGCTGTGTACCACCAGCAATAAAAGCAGATGAGTTTGCCAGCTCCAAAAACTAAACCAGACCCCCCCAAAACTCAACTTTGAAATGCAGTACATGTTAGTGGAGAGTGGAGGAAGTTAAAGTGGTATTTCTTTAACAGTACATTGGCTCCTTCGTGCACCCAGATGACCCTTCAAAATCTGGGATTTTTCATTCCTTTTCCTATTTTTTTTTTTTTTCCTGCTGAAAGGCTTCTTGTTTTCTTGTGGGTTGTTTTCTTGGTGGGTTTTTTCATTGTTGTTATTGGATTGGGGAGAGGGGGGAAGTTCTCCAGTACTCAGGACTTGAAAACAAACAGCAGTAATGTTGAGCTGCCTTAGGGTTACTATGAAAGATAGCATGAAAGCTGTAACCACACAAAAGATGATTTCCATCTCTACAGCAGGCATTTGGCTGGCAGATTCCTGCAGGTGCCTCAGCATGTCTAAGAAAGTTTCTCCCTGGTTACTTTAAGAGGGTTCCTTCTTGTTAATCTAATTAGTGCATTGAAGTATGTGGAAAGGATTATAAAAACTGTAATTCTCTGGCTTTCTTAATATCAACCAGAATACTTTTCTATGTGTATATCAGAAAGTTCCTACTTATCTGTGCAGAGAATGTTTAATAACTAGACTTTGGAAAATGACACCCCCTTTGTAATAAAGACTTACCATGGCACATTCCAGCTGTTAGGCACGTACTCTAACACAGGCTCAGAAAACACATACATACACTACACAAAAAGAAGAACTTGAATTTAGCAGAGATCAGCAGAGCTTCTCACATGCTTTAAAATAGGCAGGTGTCCTGAAGTTGGGAGAGTCAAAACTGCATACCTCAAAAACCATATTAAATATAAAGGGGTTCAAACTGCTACCTCTGGCATGGAAATTTACTACTGGAAATTCTGAGCAATCAACCTCAAGGATCTCTGCCAGTTAACACTTATTTACTGGAGTGACTACTTAATTCAAGTTCAATGGTACAGAACAGTCCAGTCTGCAGCAAAAACAATAAGAATTACCAACAGCAAGAGACAAGCATAGAAGGATCAACGGAAGAAAAGCCTTCCTACATGCCTGTGTTTCCTCAAGAAAAAACACCCAGAAAGGACAGAAAACCTGCTGTGACATGGATTGCAATTCTGGCAGACTGGCAGTGATGTTGGCAACACTTTTGCATGTGTTCTAATATGCTGTAACTTCTGAAAGTGGCTTCGTATAAAATACCACAAGCCTTTGATATGTCTTTCCAGTTTAATCTCCGTGCCTGCCAAACCTAGGTGAAACAACCTTGCATTTAACTGGACCGGGTGAATGTAGTTAGCATTTAATTCCAACTCTCACTCATTCTTTATTTTTCCTTTTCTTCATATTTAAACCTTTCAGGTCATTTGTATCGAGTTCAGCAAGCTTGCACTTTCTACTCAAAGCAAAATGTTACCCATAATACAGCCTGTGGTTTTTGTCAGACACATAAGACTTTCAAATACTTGCTACCAAGAAACTGATTCACTTTGTCCTTTGTCACTGTTCCCAGCTGTGAACTGCACCTGCACCGTGACTCACTAATGCTGAGGAGGCCTAGATGTCTGAAAAGCTTAAGCAACAATTTGAACAGTGTTCTTCGTGTGCCTCACACAGCTAGAGAAAGACAGAGCTGATTTTATCTTGCTTTTACACAAAACAAGTCAAGTTTTGGAGAACAACAAAACCCATTGAACACTTTGCAAGGCATATACATGCACTTTGAAGTACAGATTCCAAGTCGTCAATCTCAACAAGGTAAAGTAATGCACATTTAACTTCATCTTTTCATAACTGAACTAGGACAAACTTTTATGGGAACCCCTAATACAGATGAACTTCCCCCAAGCAGCCACATTCTTAAATAGATGCACTTCACAGACTCTTCAGCTAGACCATTAGTAAAAACAGAAACAGTAGCTATGTAGCCTACAGTAGCCTTCAGCCATTTGAACACTGGTATTTGAGCTGAACCACTCAAATAATAGAATAAGTGAGCCTGGGTAGTGGTTTGTTTTCTTAAAGTAGAAATGGAGTATCTTTCATAACATCAATTACACCTACGGCCTAAGAGGCTTTCACATCATTGAAATAAAAAACTAGAAATATGTATCTATTAGGAACTTGTCTGCCTTCCCAGACTTGCCAGTTTTTTTGGATGCAGATAAACAGTTGATTTATGGCCCAATAACTAAATTGGCATTTTTCAAGCTTGTCACCTAATAATAAAACTAGGTTGTTGTATTTCAAATCACTCTTGAAATATATCCTCTCTCTCTCAAACGTGGTGGCTTTGCATCTTTTCTAGTCCTCTCATTTTTCTCTGACACTAATATGATGGATCTCCTTGGGTTTGTTGTAATAAGACAGCCAACTCTGACAATATATGAGGTTCTTCAGTGGGGAAAAGGGCCACAAGAGAAGAGATGGCTCGTACAGCAGCCAGTGAGGAAGGAAAACATGAGTCACTGTGAGAAACATTGTGAGAAGAGCCATATGAAGGGAGTGTAGAAATAATCTCATCTCTTAGTCTGTTCATAGCTTCAGCTTTTTTCAGCTGATTCTAGACACGCAACAACAATTAGCACAATGATCTCAAATTCCCAGTTCCCTGTTATTGAATTTTTTTTCTTTACTTTGGCAAAAATTTGGACTGACACTGACTGGTGATTGATATCTAAAGTAGTTGATGAAACTGCAAATCTTTGCAAGGTGCTTTTGATGGAACTATTTACCTTTACAAGGAAAGATGGAATTAATAATAATAAAAAAAAAACAACAAACCAAAACCCCAACACAGGAATCTGTATGACCTGCATCAAGGTCTGCATTAATACTGAGAGAGTAGGTATTACACAAGATAAAAAAATTAGTCTTTAACCTAGCTTTGAGAAATAGAATATACTTCCAGAGTTGTGCATGTTTTTCAGATAACTAAGTAGAGTTAAAAAGAAAAAAGTGATATAGGTTTTGGAGGGCATTTATACTCTTTGAAATGTGGTTTTCAATGCTGACTTTTTGAATCTAAATATTCCATGTTCTTTGCTAAGGACTTGTTATCATGCTTTCACAAGGAAGTTAAATACAGAAATATTTTTACTGTATTTATTACATTTTTTCTTGTATGCTTTTTAAAAGGTTATCAAGCTTCCCTACAGGAATACATTCTGCAAAAAAAGGTCAGATTTTTTGAAGCGATCACAACTCAACAGCAAATCTTGGTTCACTGTGCACGCATTTTCTTAGACTTACCACACCCCACCAAAGGGCATCAGCATAGCTGGAGAATCCTGTCTTTCCATCCTCATTAACTGCATCCTTCTCAGCAAGATAAACAAAATAGGATGAAAAAATTAATCCCAGGAATCCAATATACAACGTGGTTATGAGTTCCTATTAAAAGAGAAAGCAAACAAGTGCATGAGATTTACATCGTGGATATCCTGTCATTGTAAAACATCCTGAATATCTGGGGTCCTTTTGCATCACAGTAGAAAAATTAGTATGTTATATTTCAGTTATAAATTTTTCTTCAGTGAATCAGGTAGTTCAGTGACTTGTTTTCTCTGTATATCAGATTAAATAATTCAAGAAGCCATCATTTATACAAGATCATTTGGAAAGCTAAATGTAGGGTGGGACATCTCTCCTGCTTTATGTCTTATGAATGGGAACCATTCCATTCAAGTGTCCACTCAAAATACCAAAGGTTAATACATTTTAAAAATAGTAAAACAGCTTTAAAAATGCACTTCATGAACATCATGCTAAAATAACAGTTAAGGAGTGACAACCATGTCTTGTCATTATGCCAATAGATAAGCAATGAACTTATCTATCTGATATTTAGATTAAGGCTGAATATTGATGCTGTCGTAGTTTCAAGTTAAGATAAAATAAAATCTGAAGATAAAATACATTAGGGAGGTGTAACCTCTTCTTCAGTCCTGTAAATAAAGGCTATTCAAGCCTAAGCATTTTATCAAGGGACTTTAGTTAGGGCGTGACACAGTCCTTGTGATTGTACCCATTCCTCTCTATATTTTTGGATAGGAAAGTTTTATCAGAACTGATGTGACTTAGACACAGGATTGTTACGGTCGTAAGGAAAAATGTGCTTGTGTTTTTAAAGAAGCCAAAAATCTGTGGTGTCACAGATGCAAAAATGTGTAAAGCTTGTGAAAGCAGTGCTACCTCATAATCAAATGAGATACTCAGCTACCCCTTGGGAAAATCCAGTACAGAGCTATGAGGGTAAATAGCTTATTTTAATTACTTAAAGTTTACAGTGCTTCAGCACTTAGCACATATTATTCCTTTTTCTTTTTTTTTGCATATATTTAGCCATCTTTATTATGAAACATTGTAGCACTCCATCTCCATTGGCATCTTCCTTAAGTTCTTGACAGAGTTTTTTTTCTTTCCTTGTATCCAAACCAATATGGGAACTAAAATATTCTATAAGTTAAATTTTAAACCATTTTTGTGGGAAGGTTCAGGTTCCTCATCAAACTTCCTTCTAATTTTTAAATTTTCTTTCTTTTCATTTCCTAATAGGAGCTTTCTGGGGAAATGTAGCCCTGGTACTAGTAACTGCATTCAGCAGCAGGAACTAAATATACTCTTCCTTCTGCTATAGCACTAATTAAAATCAAGTTCAGCAAGGTTTGGCACAAAGTGAAGTAAGTGTTTTTTCCCTAATTGTTTCCTAATCACCTAAATAATGTATTTTGATAGCATTTGCTTTTGCCCACAGGCAAGTCTTTTAATCTCAGCCTTAATGTTTTTTCGAGACTGTTTGCTGAACAAGGCAGCTGAAAGAGGAAATAAAAGTTGGGTTTTCAGTAGTTCAGATTTCTATGCTGGTCACCATTCTTTTCTAAACTTTTTTTTTCTCCAGTGATAATGGTACACTGTGTACTTGTAGGTATAACGTCATTGCTCTGAAGAGTTCCTTGTGTTTACATTTATAGTCTACCATTTGCATTTAATATTTCACATCTTTTTGGTTGTGAAAAATTTGTATTATTTGGACAATAATGCATTCTGCATTTAAGAGAGACTGCAGAAATACAAGAAATACGGAGAGATTGGTGTCTGCCAATGTCAAGTAGAATGAATTGATAGATGATCTCAAAGCAAGGAGCATTTTTCAGAAATCAGGCCTTAAAACTTCTCGTTTATATGATTTTTCTGATAAGTAAGAGCTTAAGAATAAAGAGTACTGCCTAATGCAAATGACTGTTTTCAACAAGGACTTTCAGATCCATATATGCAAAGGAAATAGCAAGAACAAAACCCACATGCACAAAGGTAAATTTAATATTGAGAGACTTGAGTCAACAGATTTTTTACCTCAGATTTATATTTTCAGTTACAGTAAGGACCACACAATATAAAATTCAACACACTGGAAAAACACATGAAAACCCCAAATCCACAACTTTTTTGTAACTTCCTCTTCAAAGCAGTAGAGGACCTCACAAAGCAAGATGAGGAATAAGAAAAACTCATTGAGAGGCTTATAAACTGGAGCTGGATTGGCTAGCTCAGTTTTTCAGTAAGATGCATGATTTTTCCATGTCTTTCCATCACCACATGGGATATTGACTCATGTTTTGTTGCTTTTGGCAAGAAATGCTTGTATAAGCTCAACCTGCTGAAAATAGAAGAGCACCCTAGCCAAATCAGGCCTGAGTGAGCTAATGCAGCTATATGTAAAATTCCAAACCACATGGAAATCATTGGTGACAACTTTAGTAAGCTCTTCTGGGCCCACAGAAGTCCAAATGCTTGTTGTTTTCACAGGTCACAAAGATGTGAATTTATTTTCTCATGTTGTTTAAGGATTTAGGGTCCCGTTTTTTCTGAAAGAGTACGAGACTCAACAAATAAATGAGGACCTTGTACTCTGCCTGCAAAGAAAAAGCAGCTGAGGTGTTTTTTGTTTGGATTTTTTTTTAAACAAAAATTTCTTTAAGAGACTAGACAGGAATAAAGGTTCCATTTTCCCTTCCGTTTGGTACCATGCTAGGGTTCCAGCTGCTCTTGTCCAATGTCAATACAGAACTGTGTTTGATTTTTTATTTTTTTTTTATTAATGTGTTTGTGGGTGATCTGCTTTCACAAGTACTAAAGGTCTGTTGAGTTTTATATAGTATCGTAATCACTTCTCTGGATTAGCAGAAGTGTTTTTATTCATAAATTCACTTCTCCAAGGATATTTTTTTCTTTTTAAATCATTGAACCTATTTATGTTTGTGACATTTAAAACTTTCATTGTGTTTTGGAGATAGCATTTCCAGATTTTTCACTAAAACTCTGAACTCTCAGAGGAAAAAATTCTCTAGAACACCTCTATGAGTCAGGTTAGCAAATGCTGAGAAAGTGCATTTGGATATCAGCTCTGCCCTAGCTAGATATCCAGGCAAGGTGACTATAATAAATGAAGACCACACAGACCTGGATTATTAAAAGCCATCCTGTTGAACAGGATGAAAGTAGAGTTTATGCTGGAGGACTTTGGTGTGAATCAATGCTGCACAGCCACTGTGACAGAAAATTTCATACAGTACTGGGGGAAAAAATTAAAGGGAAGAAAAGTGACCTTCAATATTAAATGAATATTTTAGATTAAATACCTCCCATTCTCTGTGTAGAACAACAGTTTTCTAAATGATGAAACAACATCAGTGTGGAAATCTACACCTATTTGTCAATATCTGGAGAACAAATCTCCACTCATAAAAAGTAGGTTGAAGAACTACGCTTACAAGTCTGATGTAATTAGCACAGTATTATCCCTCCACGGTACTGCATGATATGCAAGATTGAAAGGCTAATGATAGAAGTTTAATATTATGTTCACAAAGCTGTCAGTTTTTCATCAAGAGATTCTATGAAGTCACAAAAAGAAGCCTTCAACTAGAAACTCTTACAAGTCTGGACTAAAACATTTAAGCTTTTTCTGCTTAATAAACTTTTATACAGAAAGCATTAATGGACATAAAGCTATTTGCAGCCAAGTTTTGCTCTGTGACTACACCTGTGAGTGTCAGGGAGATGGAGTTAGGCTTTTCCCAGTAGTGACCAGTGATAGGACAAGGGGGAATGGGTGTAAGTTGGAGCATAGGAGGTTCAAGTTGAACATTCGAAAAAATTTTTTTACTGTAAGGGTAACAGAGCCCTGGAACAGGCTGCCCAGGGGGGTCGTGGAGTCTCCTTCACTGGAGACATTCAAAACCCGCCTGGACATGTTCCTAGGTGATGTACTCTAGGTGGCCCTGCTCTAGCAGGGGGGGTTGGACTAGATGATCTTTCGAGGTCCCTTCCAACCCCTAGGATTCTGTGATTCTGTGATTCTGTGACCTTTGAAAATGTAAATTTCCCTGCTTTTTTATCATAGCATAATTAGGGTTTTTTATTTATAGAATGGATGATAAAACTCCTTGTTCAGGCAGAGATAATAGTATTATTTAAATAATTGACTTGTTCTATCATGGCTTTTTCACTAAAATTTGTTTCTCTGAAGAGCAACCAAGCTAGGAACACATCTTCTGTGAAGAAGATGGACAGTATCTGCAATATGAAAGGCAGCTCACATAACCAAATTTAATAAATTATATCAAACATATAGTTAAATAATATTCAAATGTAATCAATGATATTAAATTATATTGACTTTTATATATATGTAAGCAAAGAGTAAACCAATCCATTTCCACCAAAAGCCATGGATGCTGATACCATTAGCCACTGATCTGGAGTAAACCATAGTGTTCTTCTATTAAGAGTAGAAAGAAACACTTGATGGGCTTTAGAGTGTTCTTTCTGTTGCAACAGTAGCTATTCATTTAAAGCACCCTACGATTTGAAGTCCATAGAAAGAAGATACTCAAGGAAACACAACCACTGGGGATCTAAAGTTCTAGTACCTGACGGTGTATGAAAACAACTGATCCTAACAGTCGCCAGGTGCCACCCTGTCGATCGACGTGAAGCATGCGAAGGATCTGGAGAAACCGGATCCCCCTGGAAGAAAACCAGAATATGAAAGAAAATGACTGACTGAGAACAATACTGCTCTACCTGTTCATAGCTGATTGTTCACTTGCATGCTGCCCTATTAGAGAAGAGGGATAGCGTTGCCCCTGGCTAAAGGCGTCAAGTTGTGTCTTAGACTTGAGGAATCTTAATAGACAGTATGTTTAGATCACATTTCATTATATTCAAATATATTCAGAAATACTGACGAGAAGAACAATTAGTTAAAAGAAAGTCTAAATTACATGCTTTCAAACTCAGAGGAAGCTTGCATATTTTACCTGATTATGATTCTCAAATGCTTCCTTTCCAAGCGAAGCCAGTGTTTCAGGATTTACTAACATAAATATGAGCAAACTGCTTCTCTATTTGCCAAAATCAGAATGTGAATCAAACATGGTATTACTGAAGTCCTTTCCATATAAGTTACAGAAATCATCCAATTGGAAATAGAGTCCTATTTGATTTTAGGACAATAACTGAATCAGAAACTCCAAATATTTTCAACTAAAAAAAAAAATTATATCCACAGAGTTCTCCAGCAGAATTTTATTCAAGGGAAATATTTCATTCTAGTTACCCTTTCAGCACTGAACTTTGACTGCCTGCACTCACCTTACTGTTTTATTACTGAAACAAAATAGTGAAGAGCAGGAAAGGATGAATGTTGAATTAATCTATTTGAAAATTTTTCACTAAAAGTATTTTTAGCTCTTTTTTGGCTATCCTTAAAATGTTGTTGGGTTTGGGTTTGGCTTTTAATTCAATCTTCTCATTTCAGTTCCACTGCAGCTGCATTTCTCTGAGTTACACCAACAGGCAGGAAGCTCAGCATGGCACCATTCTTTAGTCACTGGTGTTACTCAGGCTGGGAAGGAATACTGTCTTCTGAAAGATCCAAGTTTTCCTTTATTCAGAAAGCAGGTTGTCTGAGATTTCACAGTTGACAGTCAAAAGATCAAATGCTTGTCATTGTTTTGGAACACACAATAAGCCTGACTATCAAAACACATATCAGTGACTGGTATTAGAGTGCCATGTGGTATTTATTTCTTTCATATGCCAAGGGAATCATAATTTTAATTAGCTGGGATCTGTAAAATATCCACTTAAAAACTGTTAATTAAAACATGAGTTCAAGAAAAATTACAAACCTTCTGAATATGCGAGCACCTATAGGCTTGTGTAATGTTATAGCTCACTGGTTCCTTATGATAGAAGGGGAGAGATGTACATGCATCTCCCCTGTACAATTATTAGACACACCTCTTCATGCCTTGACCTAATGGCAGTTCTTGATTTTTTTGTCTTAATTTTATCTGAGATGGTTACAGTTATGTTACTGCCAAGTGCTGACACGTTATAGGCTGGCAGTTTTACAAATAAAGATTTAAAAAACAAGACAGTGAACAAGAAACTCCAGATACACAGCCCCTGAACATGTACAACCCACTTCCTCTGAAAAGAGAGAAGAAATTGGTTGGAAAGACCATTATTATCAATTTAGGGAACTTAAAACAGTAAGGAGAGAAGGCTACAGGACTCTGCTGTGAACTCTGCAGTCCTACTAGGTTTCAGACCTGGTGGGTCTGCAGCTTGCAACTTAATTCTACAACAAAACAACGTAACGTGTGTACCCATGTTTTATGGGATTGCTGGGATTTAAAGAAGATTGAAAGAGGACCATAACATTACACCATAAAAGCAACAAAAGAAAAGGCAAGGCTAAGAGATTCATTCCTTCCTTATTCAATGGGAGTCACTCACGTGACAGTTCTGAGGAAACCTGATGATACTAAGACTTGCCTGACCCAGATAATTTCTCAATGGGTCAGTAACAACACTGCAGAGATATGGGGTTAAGCTTCTCCAGCAGAAAGCATTCTGAGTTGTAGAACAGCAACTTTAACACCAGGATAGGCTGCTCTGAGCTCAAAGCCACCTGGGTTGACATATAAATACACAGCAGGCCCCTTCCTTTAAGACCTTCCTACACTTCTAGTTAAATTAAACAAAATTCTTGGAATTTTCACATTCACCCTCTTCTTCTGCTATATAAGCTAATAAATCACATTCATGCTGCTGTTATGAGTCTTTATCGTCATATAAGGATTACTGTTCTATGATAATAGGTACCTTAAAAATACTTCACACGTGTAGTTCCCTCAGCTGGACAGTTTAGACAGCACTGTACATTCTCACTTCCCAGAGGTTAGACTGCACTGGAATCCTGAGGCTTGTAACAGAACAACCATCGCATCTTGCAAGTTGTTAAAAGGAGTAGGAAGTACATCTACTCTGCTTATCATTCCTTTCCTCTATTTGTCAACCTTACTTCCCAAAACAAGCTTGCTGCACTTGATGTAAGCTGAACAAACATTGCAGACACCAAATGTTTATGGTTCATGTATGGTATGAGTTACTTGTGCCAAACAAATCCACCAAAGGAGAATTACTCTTTAAACAAAGTAATTACTCATACTCAAAAAGTACCAAGTTAAGTGCTGTCTGGATTACTTAAATAAACCACTGTTCTGTAATACTTTTTTCTCTCAGAAAGAGATCTCTTTGATCTTTTATACAGGACATGTTTCTTGTATGTTTTGCTCTTGGCTTCAGCATTTCCACCATTCTTCATAGGCTTTGTTTCTGTACTCTTGTTTCCCAACCAGTGACCAAGCACAGTAACACACAATCTCCCAATGCCCAGTGTTTCAATATAATGTCTTCCTATATTAGGAAAATTACATATATATCTAATTCAGAAATTGGGAAATTCAATATACATTTAATAACATCTGTGGTTGTGAAGAGTTGTGGCTGCTAGAAGAACATACCTTATTGCAGAGGTGGCAAACACCTGTCCATTAGATCCTATGCTCAGAACAATAATTGAGGCTACTACCACAATTAGATCTGTTAAAAAAAAAAAAGTATTAAATTTTAGCTCTCAGCACTGAAACACAAAACAAATACAGCATGAGGAAAACAACAACAACAAAAAAAAAGAAAGAAGTTAACTAAAATTTAGTGGGAAGTTAATGTAATAGTTTAATATCAAAAAACAATTACTAGAGTTTCACCCATGATGAATTTAATAATGGCATTTTTAGAGATCCTGACAGATCAGGCAGATTTCCACAAAAAGAACAAAGGCAAAGGCATATGTGAACCCTAGAAGTGAATCCACATTTTGGCTCAGGGCTCTTGATGTAGGAGAAAAAGGCTTTGTTTTGATCAATAATGAAGTGCATGAAGTCAAGTATCATAGGTGTACAAATACACTTAGTTTAAAAATTGTTATCAAAGCTGGAGAGCCAAGCTTGCAAGGTTTAGGTAATAATCAGAAGAAAGGCTGCTTAAATGAATCAGAGGTTTTGGTTTACTTTGTGCTACAATTTTAATTGTATGAAAGAACAATTGTGTCCAGAGGTCCATTTTTTCCCACAACTCCAGTTTACACAGTTCCAGCATTACATGATGCAAATGATGGGTTAAGTTCACAGTGCCAGCATCCTCTATTTTCTCTTATCCTAGTTCAGTGAGCAGTTCTATTGCTTTTAATTACTAAGCCCTACTCTAACATTATTCTGAGAAGACATTTTTCAATTTCCTCATGGGTATTTCTGCAGTAATCCCCTCTCTAGCATCTAGATTCTTCACTTTCAAATTCTAACCAGAAAATAAAGGATAGTGTCATAAATGGGTAGCAAATGTAGACAGAATGAGGAAATGTTCTGGTAAATTTTCCTTGCCATTTAAAACAGGCTGTATTTTATTCTTCAGAGCACTTAACGAGAGCACTTAAAAAAAAAAAAAACAACAACCAAAACACACACATACCAAAAAACCCAACCAGACAACAACAAAAACCAAAACCAAACCAGAGCCTGCTGACTTCACTTGCAGCTGTGAGAGCTCAGAACCTCTGTGATCTGACTTCAAATTCTTCATTTGGACATTCAGAAAATGAGACACACTTGTTAAATGACTGCCACAGAGTTTCCACGTGATGCCTAGGTAAGATGCAAGACAGAATCCAACTTCAGAGGCAACAGCATTTGCCTTCAACAAGGGTAACTTCTTTTCCTCTCCTTTAAACATTCTCCTGATTATTCACAACCATGTAAGTTGCTGCAAGAAACACTGCAGTTCTACACCAACAGTTTCCTTCGCTCTCTGACTTGGATTAATTTCCAGTGTCAGTCTGATTTTTTTCTGTAACAGCAGGATTCCTCCCCAAAGGATAGCACTCAGTCAGTTTAAAAACTATACTACAGTGATTCTACAGCTGTGAAAATGAAAAGAAATATAGGGAGGGGTAAGTTATGGCTACAGCAAGAACTTCCATTTTGGGATAGTGTTATCTTCTGAGTACCTGACCTTCCAATATTCTCACAAGTTTACTTTCTAGTATGTAATTCTCAGCTTTTTGATTAAAAGCAATTAATCCTTTATAAATTTCATGGAGTAGAAATATTTGTATTTTAGCTTTTAATTACCATAGAATTTAAAAGAATTCCTCAGCTTGAAGGTGTATCCTTAGTAGTCTGGAGAGAATATGATGTCCATATGATTTAAACATGTTTTATGCATATATTTGAATTTGATTTACATCACATTGTTTTTCTCTGAACTTCAGTATTCTATTGGCACTTCATGAGTTAGTCTTATACAAGATAACTGGAGCTTTATAAAGTAGGTGCTGATGCTTTTTCAGCATTTCATCAATGAAAGGTGCTCATAAAAATGTTCCGTTGTCTTTCACTTAAAGACAATGTGAGTTGGACACACAAATGTGGACTCAGGTCTTTACACTGGTAACTTATGTCCCTCTCATGCCTTTCAAACTGCATGCTGTCAAAACCAGGAGAAACAAAAGATAATACATAAATTGTTTCTTTGTGATATTTTCTGCACCAACAAAAAATAAAAGATTTTGAAAGGACATTCTCTTGATTTGGCTTGTGCTTGGTACCTGCCTTTCATAATACCCTAGGATGGGATTTTCAGAAGCATTTAGCTCCTAACCTAACCCTACTGAAATAGTAAGTAATGGAAGTATTAGATCAATATTTAGGAAAGGTATCTCTGTTACAGCTGCTGTCATAGTACACGAGCACTGCACACTCTTTAAACATGCTCCTTCTGTGAAGAAGCATGGAGAGACAAAGTTATTTTTCTAGTGTTTCTCAGTTTCCTGGGAGTGAATTCAAACTATGTCTCCTGAGAGGTTCTTTAATTACAGAATTATCTTTGCTCACTTACATGTAACCACCTATAATCTGTCTGCAAAGAGGAGAAAAATCAGACTTACTTTAGAAAATCTACCTAAGAAATAAAAATTTGATTTACAATATAAAGCAGTTGCATCATTTTTCATTTGAGATAAGATTTTAAAAGACCATTCAAGAAACAGTGTGTCTTTTAATTTTCCAGTTACAGAAGTTGTATGTTAACATGCTATTTTATGCAGCATGGAATGCAATAATATTTAAAAAGTTTATAAAAGAAAATAATAACTAGGCTGGACTAATAACTAGGCTGGACTACTAAATCTTTTCCTGGTAAAAGGCACCAAAATACTTTCAATTTGCAATTAGAGAGGGCAGAAAAAGGAAGGAGAGTGGGGGACATTAGAAAAGTTTAATATTGGTACCCAAGTTGAACTTTCTAAGAATCAATCCAAATTTTAGTGTGGACAAAACCACATAAAACAAACCTCTCTGATATCAAAGACATTTTGATAATATTTTCTGATGTTGAAATAGAGCCTGTTGTATAATGCAAAAGTAAAACAAATATATTTTTATATTTTGTTGTAATACTTTCATTTCTTTTTCTAGTGTTTGTACTTTATCCTTGATTTGAAAATTATGGGATGAGTCAGTATGAGTCTATCATTCACAACAAACCTATTTCTCAAGTTTAGTAATTTGGATTAAGCTGAAGTTTGCCTGTGTCTCACAGCCATATTTTAAACGTTCACTTCTAGCAATTCAAGAGAAAAGATAATTGTATAGGTCCACAAAGCAGATCAATGCTTGAGTGACAGTCATAGCTCAGAACTGCAGTAGGTGACATCTTTATTTTAAAATAAATGATAATAGAAAAGCTAAGAAGAAAAAGAGAAGAGAAGAGAAGAGAAGAGAAGAGAAGAGAAGAGAAGAGAAAAGAAAAGAAAAGAAAAGAAAAGAAAAGAAAAGAAAAGAAAAGAAAAGAAAAGAAAAGAAAAGAAAAGAAAAGAAAAGAAAAGAAAACCAGATTATCTTACCGATAATCGATATTGGCTTTCTGGCAAATCGTATTCTTCCTTGGAAGCCAACATACTTACTCCTGCAGCCTGCAGACCACAATCGGACCACATATTCAGCACCAAAAAACACAACCAGAACGATTTCCTATCAGAATTAAAAGGACAAAATGTAATTTATTTTTTTTTCATTAAAAGACAGACTACAGTTTGCAAGTCTAATTTATTCCTATAACTAATATAAATAAGCTTGTTGAGATGAAAGATGCAATAAAAAGGGTTGTGCTTAATCTGTTCATTTTTATAGGCATATGCCAGCCATTATGTAAAAAGGAGATATAATCTGTTCCTGAATGTGATTTGCATGAATAAAAGGATGGATTAAGCTCCATTCCATCAGTATATCAGAGGGAAAGCCACAATATTATTCTTCTTCCTTTTCATTTCAATACTTAAAAGTTTTAAAAACAAGGATTGGAGAGAGGCCACAGGCATATCATTCCTAAAACTAAGTATATGAAACATTTCTAGATCATGAAACATAATTGATAAACATAAAACCAGAAAGTTTAATGTCAACTTTTTATATTCAAAATAGAATCGTAGAATATCTCAAGCTAGAAAGGACCCATAAGGATCACTGAGTCCAACTCCCTGCTCTTTGCAGGACTATCTAAATCTAAACCATATGACTACGAGCATTGCCCACACACTGCTTGAACTCTGTCAGGCCTAGCACCCCTCATGGGGCCTGTTCCACTGATCAACCACCCTCTCAGCGAAGCACCTTTTCCGAATATCCAGTCTGAACTATCCCTGATTCAGCTTCATTCCATGTCCTCATGTCCTGTTGTTGCTCACCAAGGAGAGGAGATCAGCACCTCCCCTCCATTCAACCTCTTGAGGAAGTTGTAGGCTTTGATGAGGTCACCCCTCACTCTTCTTTTTCCCAAGCTGAAAAAAATGACCTGAGCTGCTCTTGCCCTTGAGGCCTTTCACCATCTTGGTCACCCTTCTCTGGACACGCTCTAATAGTATGATATCCTGCTTATATGGAGGCATCCTAAAGTGCCTGAAGTGAGACCATGCAGTGAAGCGTAGAGTCGGAAAATCACCTCCCTCAGTTGGCTAGCTGTGTACCCCTGGGCACAACTGACACACTATTGACTCATATTCAACTTGCTATCAACCAAAGCCTCCATATCTCTTTCCACACAGCTGCTCTCCACCCGCTAAGGCCCTAATTTGTATGTATAACCCAGATTGCTCCATCCCAGGTGGAGAATTCAACACTTACCCTTGTTAAATTTCCTTTGGTTGATGATAGCCCAGCTCCCTAGTCTATCCAGATCACTCTGTGAGGCCTCTCTACCCTTGAGGGAGACCACAGCTCCTCCCAGTTTAGTATTGCTGGCAAACTTACTTAATGTACCTTTGATTCCTGCATCCAGATCATTTATAAAAACATTTAAGAGCACTGGCCCCAGAATTGAGCCTTGGGAAACCCCACTGGTTACTGCCTGCCTACCTAGTGTAACCCTATTTACCGTTTGAGCTCAACCCATCAGCCAATGGCTCACACAACATATTATGGACTTGCCTAGCTGTGTGCTGGACAGTTTATCCAGGAAGACATAGGAAAAGACAGTATCAAAAGCTATGTTAAAACCCAAAACCACTGTAATTACAGACTTCCCTTGGTTAGTTATGGATGACCTTGTCATAAAAGGAAAATAAATTAGTTAATAAGAAAGACTTTCCCCTTGTGAACCCATGCTGACTGTGACTAATGACTGCATTGTCTTTCAAGTGGTTTTCGGTAACTCCCAGAATAACCTTCTCCATAATTTTACCAAGCACTGAAGTGAGACTGACAGGCCTGGAATTACCAGGGTCTTCCTTCTTAACTTTCTTGAAAACTGGGACAACATTTGCCAGTCTCCAGTAGACTGGAACCTCTCCAGACTCCCAAGACCACTGAAAAATAATGGTGAGAGGTCCTGTGATGAGATCAGCTAGCTCTTTCAAAGAGCCCAAGAGCCCAACGCTATCTCTAATTCTCCTTTTGCTATTAACGTATTTTTGAAAGCCCTTTTTGTTGCTCTTCACACTGTTAGTGAGCTTGAACTCTTACTGAGCTTTGGCCAAATGAATTTCCCCCCTGCCATGGAGAACAGCATCACTAGTTCTCTCGTGTCACCTGTAATTGCTTCCAAAATCCATATACTTGCCTTTCTGCCTAAGTTCTAGAAGATTCCTGCTCTGTCAAGCCAACCTTCTACCCCACTTACTTGACTTCTGACATTTTAAAAATGACTGCACCTGTGCTCCTAAAAAGTGACCACCATTCATGGACCCCAATACTTTCCAAAGCAGAATCCCAGGAGATCTTACTAACTAGCTCCTTCAGCAGCCCATATCCAGGATTGAGGTTTTGCTGGCAGTTTTTCTCCTATAACCAACTTCCTAAACTCAGCTACTTCATGGTCACTGTGACCAACAGAAACACCAATCACTGCTTTGCCCCTGTGCCTCTCTTTCTGTTTACAAACAACAAATCTAGGAGGGTACATTTCCTAGTCAGCTACCTGTACCAATAATTTATCAACATGCTTCAGAAATTTCCTGGACCTCTTTGTGTCCACTGTATGATATTCCCAGTTGATGACTGGGAAGTTGAAATGACACATAAGGACAAAGGCAGCTTGTAGAATAATTCATCAGTATCATTACCTTGGCTGGATGGTCAGTAGTAGACTCCTACAAGAACATCTGCTTGCTTTCTCCTTCATCCTTACTCTCCTTCATGTACTCAGAGTATCATGGAGTAGTCTGAAAGACCTCACTAGGACACCATCCTTCAAACATCAGCATGGCACCCCCAGGCTTATGTCCAGCAAGTCTGGTTTTATCCCTTTCCCCCTTCAAATGTAGTTTACAGCTCTTTCAAGAAGCCCTGCCAACTCCTGTGCAAAAATCATTTTCCCTCTTTGAGACAGATATACTGTGTCTGTCACCAGCATGCTTGGTGTCCCGTAAAATCACCCATGGTCAAAAAACCTCAACTTCTGCAGGTGACACCAGGCTTAAAGCTAGCTATTGATGTGCTGTATCTTCCTGTTTCTTCCCTCATAATTCCCTGCAACTGGAAGGACAGAAGAGAACACTACTTGTGCTCCTGGTCCCTTAACCTGTTATCCCAGGGCTATGAACTCTGGCCTGATTGCCTCAGCTTTCTTGTAGCAACTTCAGTGCTATCTACAAGAAAAATCAATAATGGATAAAATAATCTAAGGGCTGTATCAGGGTACAGAGCTTACTCATCACATCTTTAACCCTAGCCCCAGGGAGGCAGCAGAGTTCCCTACGAACTGGATCCCATCTTCCTGTGGGCAAACCCTGCAGATTGACACAGGGGTAGCAGAATATTCCCATCAAAGCTCTGTTTGGGAAGCTGCATCAGCTGTGGCAGGTGAGGAGTTCAGAGAAGACACAGCCTTCTGTCTGTTGGATACCACTGCTCCCTGATTGAGCCAGCAGAGCTAGAGTGCCCTTCCTGCATGCAAACTGCTGCACCCTTCCAAGTTTGCCCACCCTAGTCACTAGCACTCCCCAGGGGTTGCCTTTATGGGAGTGGGGCTTGGCCTCACCCATGTGCCATCTGCCACTGTCAGGTGAGTTGTGGGCTCCTGAGAACCTCTTGTCTCCCCATGGGGTTCTCCCAGTTGAGGATCCCTCCCCCTGTCCACCATGCTATAGCACTCTGCTGCAGACCATGGCAGTGCTGGAGCTGCTCGTCTCCAGTGACAGAGGTGAACAGTATATAAACAACATATAACATAAAAAAATCATCTACATATTATGATTGCTTCCCTCTATAGCACTATACTGTAAAGCACTTGTGCATATCCTAGGGTCATTGCACTTTGAGATACTTTGAAAGGAAGCAGATTTGTAAAGCTCACAACATGGGCAGACTTGAGATCTTTGTGCCTTCTTTCCTTGCTTTCCTCCACCACTGCAACATTCTAGCACAACCAGGCTTTGTTCCAATCCAAACTGTATCCAAAGTCACCAAACACCTACTACATAAATTACAGCTTTGGAAAATATTTGTATTTTAACTTAAACATGCTTGCAGTCTTCCTCTGGGGAATTTTAAAGCACCCAAAGAGTGAATACACTTAAATCACAATTTTTACTGAATAACAATACCAACCTGTCTTTAAAACTGAAATTCTGAGTGGTTGAAAAGAGACCAAAATATTTCAAAGATGAAAAACAGGTAAGAAAAACTCTACACTAATGTGCAAAACTTCATGTCAACTTTGATTTTTAACAAAGTTAGGTTAATGTTTCTGTATTTATTTCTACCTTCTTGTTTGGGCTGGAATGAGAACCAAGAAAATATGCACAATCTTCCTCTGTTTTCATGGCACTTTCTGCCTGACTAAAATCAAGGATTAGTAGAAAGCTAAGAAGGTTTACAGCACAGTTTCAAGGCAGAAGCACAGGAAATAAAAAACAAAAGAAAACAAAAAGCCTCAACAAATACCCAACAACAAATTAGTCTGATTTTTTAAAATTCATGTATTATGTAAAACTCCTACAACTAAGTTTGTGCTCTGTCTGAAATCTAAATGCAAACATTTATTCAAGCATCAAAGCACAATTTCAAGAACATTCTTCAAATGAAAACAATTCTTGCATTTCGGGAACTGTGTAAAATGCTCCCTCACTTATTAAATTGTCTATGTTTTTAGCAGGTTCCTGGTATCATCCCTCAGTAATATTTGTTCTGAAGCCTCTTAGTAAGGATCTTATTTCCACCCAAGGAAGCAGAACACTATACAGACCCAATTCTGGAGGAATAGCACTGAAGCTTTGCAGTAGACTGGGAATTCAGAAGCTTTTCATTCTGTAATTAGGCAGAAAGCTTGGAATGAGCATTTCTGAAGAAAACAGAACCATGTCCTTATCTGCAGACCAGAATAGCTGAGCTCCACCTCAGAAATACTTGTTTTCACAGTCTTAGGGGAAGAAACAAATTTAGAAAGCATAGCTGATATGATTTTTTTGTTGTTGTTGACAATGTTGGTACCTTACCCTTCCCTTCTGGAAGATATCCATAGCAATTAAAAAGCAAAAAACCCCCCGTGCCATCCAAGTGCATCAGAAGCATGCTTCTGCCACTCAGTGATAGTTTATTCATTGCTGGTCCTAACAGACAACACTGATGGCAGTGGAAGAATCACTTTGACAGAAACTGCATACTAGAGTCACGGGGTCAATTAGGTAAAAATTGTGAAGAAAGGAGACAAGCAGATAACTGCCAAGGAAGCAAAAACTTTTTAGACTTACGTTATCCCTTGATGATACCCTGAGGGTACTTTTAAAAGCTACAACTAAAACTGTATGTGGCCTGAGGGTATTTTATTCTCAAGAAAAATTCTAAACCCAATGATTTTATTTCAGCTACCAACAAGAAACCATCTTGGTTACATCCAGGAAACCCTGCTGCAGTCAGTAAGGTTGAACAGTCTATGGAAAAGAAAAATAAATTGTTGAGAAGAAGGAGGGAAAAGGAAGAACCTACATCTTCAGTAAATTTGAATTTTTTACTGATCTCAGTTCATTTTGTCCTGGACAGGTGCCCACAGCCATTAACATATTATTTGCCAACAGCTTCAGAAAGGTCAAAGAGCAAAAGAGCATGGAAACTGGATAAATAGCACAGCTCTGTAGGTGGTCTCAAAAAAAAAAAAACCAAAACAAAAACCAAAACCCCACCACTTTTGTTGTATAAATTTCTAATGAAAGATAGAAGAGATTCATTGCCAGGGCTGTCAAGGCTGATCAAGCTTCAGCTCACTAAATTCACATTTAAAAAAGCACTAAACTTCCTCCTTTTCCTCCTATCCACATAAATACTTTTCATAACCTTAAATTTACTGCCTCGTGTTTACCTTCTGGTAATGACAACAAAAGCCAGCAATTTTCTGCATTCAAAGAGTCAGAAAAAAATACTTATTCTCACTGAAATGGCAACAAAAGTTGATGAGGAGTTGTTGTAGACAAAACATGAAACAGAAAAAATCAGAAAAAATATATATGCAAATTAAATAATATGCCAAATACACTCTTGGTGATTGACATCCATCTGTATGTCAGTTTGAGATCTCTCCCTAGCCTTCTGATGTTTTCCAGAACCCTTGCTTTCAAAATGGGATTATACTCACAAGGAACCCGCAAAATTTATATTTAATATTATTTAATATTTTATATATTAATCTTTAGGCTCCCAGCAGTATTTTTCCCCTTTTCCTACAAGTGGTGAAGGAAGGATATGTAATGGAGGATTCTCAAAAGATTTCAAGAACTTAGAAAATCATTTGGCATCAAGAGAAAGCTGTAGATTGACTCCTCGAATGAAACCCAAATCAAAAACAACAAGTAGGAACAAACCATCACCTCAGAAAAAAAAAACAAAACCAAACCCTTGGCTACTCTATCTAGTAATAAACTTTGAGTTTCAGTCTTCCATTTTCCTCAGCACTTCTTCTCTGAAGTCATATGAGGAAAGAAGGGAAAGCAATGCTGCATATCCTGTGAGCAGAGCAGATGCCATAAACTGTCAGGGCATTTGATGGGACCCACTGAAGGATCACGAGAGAGGTGTGGAGAAGCCCAAAGCATCATCCTTTGTCTGGGGCACTGAACCTGCTCCAGAATCACAGCCAGAGGCACACTGTACTGACAAATGTGCCAGCAGAGAGGGAAATTCAAATTACCTTTCAGGAAGTGGAGCACAGAGTAAGGAAACAACAGTGCAGACCAGATTCTTCACACTCACACATTAGCCTCTTCCTGTTTTGTTAGTGGGAGAGGATACTTCTGACAATTCAGATTGCCACAGTAATACCAGGGAAAGCATTTAACGTGCAGGAACTGTCTATCCACTGTCAAGAACTGACATACAATTACAGATTTCAGGCTGGGCTTGTACTATCATATCTCTGCTAAAGTCAGTAGCAGTGCTCTATTATTCTGTCCTTGTCCCTGTTGTCAGGGGAAGAAAACACCAAAACACACAACTATCATTTTCTTATTCTTCACCCAGGCTGGTGGAAGCCCTTAAACACATTTCATGGTTGTATTTTTTTGGTTGTTTTCTTAAGTCTACCCACTGCGTAAGTCTTTTCTTTTCCCCACACAAAATAAATCCTAAATAATACATAATGATTTTTTTGCTATTCTTATTATAACTAGATTTTATTAATGTTATTAAAATATGGAAAAAAAATCTTAGCGAGATATATATGTATGCAAATAACTTCCATTTGTATCAAATTTAATCAGTCAAATAAGAAAGTCTTGTGGAAAAGCCATCACCTTTTACCCAAGAGTGTCATTGATAACCAAATAAAAAAAATGCTCACATTAACACAGAAAATCAACATTTTATACAGGAGCATGTGTAAATGAAATATATAGCCTGGAAATTACAATATGTTCCAGTACGGTTATGGATAACTGCAGAGGGGAAGCAGGAGAAGGGAAGGACTTCGGCTGGAGGGATTAAAGTGCACACATGAAAAAGAAGAGTATTTTCTCAGCTGCAGCTGTGTTTTGGGTGGAGAGCACACACAAGGCTCTCTTCACTTTTTTTATTGGAAAATTTAGGTGCTTGGGTAGAAGGAGGAAGTGGGATGGCTAAATGAATAGTGTGTGCTCATGAAGATTCAATCAAGGAATGGCAGCTCAAAACAATGAAGCCTCAGAAGCAGGCATAAAGATTTAATAGTCCAAATGTTTGCACACGTGTACTTATGTCCAAAATTTAATCTGATAAACTGTCTTCAAAGATTTCCAGTCCTTAGAGTTGAAAATGCCAATTTAGTGACCTGTTCAGCTTAGTAGTTACTCAAAGGCTATGAAAACCTACTGATACTGAAAATGCTTATTTCCTATCATCAAGCTTGCACTTACGAAAATCACAGACATCCTATGTGAAAATATAACATTCAATATATGGAAGAAATTATGTCAAATGCTGCTAAGTGTCCTATAATATCATCAGCTTATTCGGACTTAGATGTCTTAGATGAAGCCAATGCACTTAATTCTTAAAAGCCTATTTGGATGTTAATGGATTTGTTTAACTTTTCTTAAAAAATGTTTCCATGCATGCCTGATAAATATGCTGGACTCGCTGACTTCATACCAGGAGAATCTTCATCTTAGAGTTTATTGATGTGTGCTCTTTCCTGTAGAAACGAAGCTGTATGTTAATGAAGGCAGCATGTGATGCTCTAGTCACATTACATGTGAGAAGTACCATTCAGGTGAGTCATTTTGAGTAGGACTTTCTTATAGATTGCTTAATTCAGAAAGGCAAACACAATAATACACTGAATCAAGAAGATTTAAGAAGTTATACTTGAAGTTTTTAATTTCCCTATAGATCCACTAGTACCCCACAGGAGCCTTCCAGTTCTCCAACAGCATGTCTTGAAACCTGACCTGAAGAGAGGGGATGGGTTTAACTTTGCTCCTGGAATCTACCCAATGTGAATATCCACTTTGGAATTGTAAATAATCATATCCATGTTTCTAAACCTTTTGATCTGGAAGGGTCTCACAATTTCAAGGAGAGGAATTGGAAAAATCCTGCAGGTACCTCTTCACCTTCCTCTCACTCCCAAGTAAGAAATATTTCTGTAGTCTCTTGGGCCACATTCTGAAACCACTCTGCAAAGAAAACTCTAGTAAGCTAGAGGAAGAAGTGAGTAAAATTTGACTAAAGGCATTATGAGTTGGCCCTTTTTTAATTTGTCTCAGCTATCCTTACTGCACAATCACCACTATCTGATATAGTTGAAAAGCACACAGCAATCATCCGACACATGTTCTGTACTGCTTTAGGTCAACTCACAAGGCAATATAACCTACACAACTAGTTGCATTATAGTTCACATCTGATATTTACATTTGATCCCAGAAAGACTGTGACAACTCAGCAGGACACTTAGCAGACAACAGCTTATGGAATGTGCTATCAGACTTGTGAACTGGGATTTTTTCCTAATATGTTTAATGTATGAAGCAATATTCCATATCTATTTTAATAATGTTTTATATTGTAATAATATAATATTTCTAATCTGTGTTTTTCTTCTTCCCACAGACAGAATGAAAAATGGGTTCTCCCTCTCACTTCCCTGCTTTTGTTACAAAGAATAAAAGAATAAACAAAAGCTTTTAAGTCATGTGGTTATTTTTATTCAGATGTATTCTATACTAACATGGTCTGACTCTTCCATAGCATAAAACAAAACAGCATTTTCTTCTACTGAAGCAGTTTACCTGTCAGTGCCTTTAAGGGATTGGACTCATCAACACCTATTACAATATACACTACATGAATACCACAAAAAAACCCACTAAATGTTATTACACACAGAATTATATCATAGACCTTTGAGATCATCAAGTCCAGCCTAAGACCTGACACCACACCACCTAGCTAGAACTTGTCACTAAGTGCCTCATCCAATCTTTCCTTAAACACCTCCAGGGATGGTGACTCCACCACCTCCCCATGAGGCCATTCCAGTGTCTGATGACCCTTTCCGTAAGGAAGTGCTTCCTGATATCCTACCTAACCCTCCCCTGGCGCAGCTTCAGGCCCTGCCCTCTCATTCTGTCCTTGGTTGCCTGGGAGAAGAGCCCGGCCCCCACCTGCCTACAACTGCCTTTCAGGGAGGTGTAGAGTGATGAGGTCTCCCCTGAGTCTCCTCTTCTCCAGGCTGAACAGCCCCAGCTCCCTCAGCCTTTCCTCATCACTCTTTCCCTCCAGTCCTTTCACTTTAGAACTACTCAGCATGCCATAATCTACAAGAAATCCATTATTATCTGTAAGAAATGATCTGGTGAGGCCAGCAGGAAGATTACGTGTGAAATTCATGTATTAGACTATCAACATATCATTTCACTAATCAGACCTGGAGTGTTAATGCTACTTGGCAATGCCATGTGGAGTTCTATATGTCTGCGTAACAGCAGACAAGGGATAAAAATTCCACCAGTTTTACTTTCTGACACTGATTACTTTGATGGGGTAGAGAAAATGCCCTCAGACCTATTAGAACACATACACGTTACCATAAATCACAGAGAAGACTAAATTAAGCTTATACACCATAGATCCTCGTTTCTACTCTGCTAATAGATTAAAGATGATACAGCATTTTATGGCGTGACTACATAGCTTAAATGGGAGAAGGGACAAAAGTAGGGACAAAAATAAAGGAATAGGATTGCTTCTCCACTGTGGACAGGGAGAGTGCACCCCCTTGTAAAAATACACGCTTCGAAAATGGTGTCATCAACTCAATACGTTCAAAAACCATCCTGATGTCCAGTTCTCTGAACTGGAGTTCAGAGCAGTTAAATACACACAGAGCAGTTAAATACACACATGCCTTAGCTGGCTTAAGTAAGCCAATGATCACTTGGTACTCTGAAGTTTCAGTACTCTGAGAAACCCAGCCTATATATACAGCAGGAGGATGTGTTCATGGCCTATGATGCAAAAGAAATTGTTCTGTAAACCCAAAACCAAGCAGTGACTTCAGGGAAGACACAGAACAATGTGACCCATCTGCAGCCTAGAGCCCTTTCATGAGAAAAGGTGGCTCCTAAACGGAGCCACAGCATAAGCCTCTGCCCTGAAAAGCTTAAGCAGCAGCTGATGCAGGATCTCCTAATCTTGCATCTCAGCATTTTCTCCAACGGGATTTGCAAACGCAGGAATGTTGACAAAAGCTACATGCTTAATGCAGTCACTACATGAGGACTGCTGGCAGCCAAGCAACATGAGAGTAGTGGGCCTACAACAGAGGCAACAAATGAGGACCTTGAAAACAGAGTCTTTAACAGTATTGTTTACCCTCTAGAACTGTACAGCTATGAATTACATTGGTGTGTTTGGAAGATAGGCTGCTGCTTCTTCTAGCAGAGAAATACATCAGAGGAAAGCAGATGCGTAAAGTCTGTCTCCCAAAGGAAGAGGTGCCACAGGAGCTGAGATCATTTAGAAAAAAAAGGGGAAGGCAGGATCCAGCCCTGCTGAAACAGGGAGGGTGATCCCACTGAAATGCTAAGACTATCTACCTTATTTGTGGCTCTACTGCAGAAAGTTTCTAGGACAGCTCATGCCCTTGAAAGCCTCCCCCACAGGCCTGAGAAAACTACAGTAGGAAACCACTCGTCAGGGAGTATGGCTAGAACCGAGTGACCCCTGGTGAAAGCTCAGAAGTACTTTATCTGTTTTAATGTAGAACAGTTCTGTAAGAAAGCCTTCCTCCTTTGCATTGAAAGAAGACAACTATCAGAGATACAACGCTGACATAACTAAGCTTGTCGTCCAATCCAGCAAATTAATTCCTGCACATTTTTTCCACTACCACTTAGCCTGAAAATATTGCAGTGGTTTCACATTTAGATTATGTGCTCTGAATTGGAAAGCACATTAGGATAAACAGTATTTTCTATTCCTGCTTCGTTCCAATTGCAATCACCACACCATTAGATACATCTCAATGCACAATTAGAAATTAAATTAAGAAAGTGGAACCAATATGCTGTATAGCAAAACCAATCTATTCTCTCAAAGTCAAGAACACTCTTGGTATTCTTAAATTGAGAAGTTAATTAACACCAAGATATTAAAACAGTGAAAAATTTCCCTTTCACCTACAACATTGTCATTATACAGATTGATGGTTTATCCTGTTCTGTTGCTCACAGTGTGTAAAAGCCTCACGTGTATGATGAAAGCAATAATTTTCTCTTGTTTTTAACACAGCACAATTACTGAAAATATTCCCACGGGCTAAGAAACTTTTTTGGTAAGGTCTTTTACAATAAAAATACAAATCTGGCTTTTGTAAACTACCATGGTGACCTCTCCTGGTAGAAAAATATATGACCTCTAACCATGAAAACAATCTGAATAATCCTCAAAGGAGGAGTAAAACCTGGTCCACTCTATAGCTTATTTTTTAATGCCATATCCTTAAAGATCTAGATGCTATTTACTAATCAAAACTGACACACGGACTACTAGATCATTAAGAAAATATAACAGATTTCTGCTGTAAAAGAGGCTTTTGCAACTTTAAAAGAAAATAAAAATTGTTAGAATCAACTTAAAGTACAATCAAATTATAACGGTATTAATTAATTAATTATAACAAGTGGAAGGGTCAGATGTTACCTACAAGTGACACAATGAACAAAGCCTGGAAAAGTAGATGGACATAAGTATATGCATGGTTTGCTGAAAACATAGGTTTTGGGTTATTTTCAGGCATAAACTTTTAAAATGAAAGCAAGAATTTCCATGGGAATTTTAAGTAAAAATACTCTTAACCATTTTTTTAAAAATTATTTTTAATCTCAGTCACTTAGCTACTGTGATCTTGGGCTTGGAAAACTTAATGAAATTATTTGAAGTAAGGTAGGTTTCTAATTAAAAAGAAATACTACTATACTTAATTTCTCTTTATTTCTCAGAATATGCATTTTGAAATAATTTTACTTTAAGAAAAGAATAACAAGCAACAGCTGAGGGTGATGGAACAAAAAAGAGAGCTGTCAGGTTTTGCCTCCTTCAAGAACACTTTTCAAGAGCCAGTTTCCTGGCAGCAAAGTGTATGGAAACACAGCTCTGCAGATCAGGCAGGAATCACAAGGTCACTCTGCACTCAGTCACAGGGTATTCAAGGAGTACTTATGAAATCATTGGAAGGTGGCAGATAAACACAATTAATAATTAGGAGTCAATTTTATCAAAGAAAGAAAGTGAACAGTGCTGAGTCAAGATTAAGTATGGACTGTAGGAAATCCCATGATCACTGTTCTTGACCCGTGTTTGGAGGAAGCTTGACAAATATCTCCATGAGTGCCAAAGGTATCTAGACAGTAATTGAGGTGGGGTGGGGAAGACAGATTAAAAAAAATTTTCTTTTTCTTCCCTATTTTTGTTTTCTTCCCTGTTCCTTTTTTTAAAGGAATTTTTAACCACTTCCCAAACTCTGATGCTGACATGCCTTTTGGGAACAGGCTTTACCATGTGGTCCAGAAAAATGCACATCCTTCCCCACCCTCAAATCATTACTCTTAGAACATTCTATATATTCTATATATCCTCGTTACAAATATATATATAAATACAAAAACTTTTGCATGTCTTAAGACTATGAAATGCTATCCTTCTTGTCAGGCCTTAAAAATGTTCAACATTACAATTCTGAAGTTGATCCTTCCCAACTGTTAATCTACCTCAGTATAATGAAAAGCAGCTTTCCACAAGTGGGAAAATACCATAAGCATCCCATTCTAGTATTTATTTGCTACTGGCCCACTAACAGGGCTATACAAAGAACCTATACAGGCTCCTTCAATCAAGAAACAAATGCATTTCATTTTGAACTTGATCCAGTAGATGCTTTGGTACAATGTTGTTTCTCACCAGACTGGTAGTCTCCACTGTTCTCCATTTTCAGAGAGCTGAATGGCATGGAGAGCAGAATACGTAGGCATGTGTTTTCATAATTTGGTGAGAAAAACTCTTTGCTTCCATGAAGAGTCAACTGTGGTATGAAGTAGATCAGAGTAAAGACCTGCTACAGAGTAGAGAGCAATGATCTCTAGGCTTCCATGAGGTTAGCATTATCCTGGGTAAAATGGGAGATGCAGTTTGAAATTCTTTCAGGTGGAGGTGCTCCAAGCAGAAGTCTAACCATTTAGCTACTAGAAAAAAACATGTAGCTACTAGAAACAAGGAACCTTACAATTCTATGAAAAAGAACTAATTTAATTCGCTCTAAAAGCAATGTTTCAAGTGTTGTAATTTAAGTGAATTTATTTCAGAGCCAATTCTTAAGACTCACAGTTTTAAGACAAATGCTTTCTAGGCAACTGTATGTACAATAGCCATCAGAACAGTTAACCTCTGTGCTGGCTGTTTCTAGGAAGGAAGCTAAGGAAACAGCAGGGAGGAAAATAAACTCAAGAGAGGCATCCTCTAGGGTAAGGCTGCAAAACAAAGTGGACAAGAAGTTGTTCCAGTGCTGACTATCCACGATTCATTTGTTAGATGATAACATCACTAGAGAACAGTGATGTTTTGTGGGCACTAGTGAAGCACACATCTGTTTTCATCTAGTTATTTTCTGTCCAACAATATGTGTCTGCACATGCACATGCCATCTACACCAAACCCATCAGCTAAGTGTTGAATTCTTGCCAGTGTTACTCTTTCAGGTGGTGGTTATACTTACCTATAATCACTCTACAGTGAGTACGAGCAGACCACATCTGATTGTCAGAATTTGACACTGAATATGGCTTAAAGGCCAATGAACATTTTTATAAGATTAACACTAATAAAAATTCAAAAATATCTCTGGGATCCTAACAATGGCTTACTCACTTGCATTAAAAGCTGCATATACTAATGCAGTTTAAGCCATAGCAAAACAAATAAGCAACTTATTTTTATTTTCAAACCGGAAAGAAAATGAAAATCCATCACATTAGAAGTCACCACTTTAGCAAAAAGAAATGACAATAGGAATTCTAAGATTATCACACTTTGAGATCAGAGGATTTGAGGTTAAAATAGAGATAATGTGAGCAACTATTTGTATCAAGTAAATCACTTTTAAATATCAAGGATGTTTTATCACCATTCTTAATTTTCTACAGGTGAAAAGGGGCAAGGAGGAACAGAGGGGGAACACTGTCTAGTGTCCTTATGCAAATTATTTGTACTTTTGTTTCCTACTTCAAATTAACACTTAAAAAATATCGTAAGAATGTTGTAACGGTTTATAGATGGTTGCTGGATGTCATTTCACATTTTCAAGAGACTTAATAACCCAGAACTGGTAACAGTTCAGGTACATTTCATCTGTAAATTATGCACTCAGTCCAGTGATAAAATAGTTGTTTCCTGACTCCTGTGAAAACAATGAGCAATCTCTGTACACCTCCAAGCAAGCAGATTTTACTACAACATCTGTTGTTTAAATTACCAAAGATCCTAACAGCAAGAAAAGGATACTACATAAGCAACACAATGTCTTTATGCTTTTGCAAAATACAAAGTACAAAACTTAATGTGTGCTCTAGAACTTGACAGCCTAGTGGACTGATAGAAGACGCAACAGTTAACAAGCACCAACATCAAGCCAAATCACTGGTGCACACACGTCTGATAGCAGTTCTTCCTCCCTGTTCTATATACTGGCCAATGAATCTGACAGAAATGACTTACCCCCAAGCTTCAGATACTTCTGAAGAGCATGGTTCTAGGCCAACTTGTTACCATAAGACTTAGAAGAGATATGTTTTCAAAATACATTCATGCCTTTATAATACCATGTTCCACACCGCATAAAACTTAGGAACACCTCTTGTCCACTCTAAGAGCTGCAGGGTACTATTCCATACCTTATGAAAAGCCAGTATATAAAACCTGTTAATCTATCAAGTACTCTTATAGTTTATAGATCTAGAAAATAATCATCCCCACCGAACTATGATACTCCTTCAACAAAAGCAGGTGCTATTTTAAATGTTCTGGTAGCATGCTTTGCCTGAGGATTTTAAAGTTATCTCCTTTGTTCACCTAAAGCAATTTAGATTTAGTCAAACGGATTATCTTTCCCACAAAAAGTTCACTTACCATCCAGAAAAGGGTTCCAGTGGCAAATTCAGAATAATGCTCTATAGTAGAGAGTACGCTGAATATTAAACAAATCAGCACCAGGAGAAACCTGCAACCAGAAAACAGTGTTTAGTGACTCACCAAGTTGAACTGTAAATCTAGATCTAATTTTAGCTCTCTCATTCCCATAAATTTTTTCATCACAAGTACATCATGTTTAATCAGTTAATTCTTCCTAGTCGAGTGAATATCATCATTTTGGATTCAGTACTTTTTAAGAAACATGAATAAAAATGACAGGAAGGCTGAACACAGTTAAATCAATAGGTAAAACTCACATTATCAAGTATAATTTCCTGTAGAAGCTTGTCATAATGAATGGTTCATGTTTCATTGATTGTTATATAAATTTTGTGCTGCAGTAGAAAGGTATCATAATTGATAGTTAATTAATTAGAGTCAGACATATGACCGGAGTGAGGAACAGTAACTTCAATGAAAAATGTTCCATTAAATGCATTCCATAAATTCAAAACATACATAACTACAGAATAATCAGCTACTACCACAGTATTTCTAGTATCACCATTCAGATAAAGAAAAAATTCAGAAGTCTCAAAGTATACACTCCTGTCCCCAACAATAGTTTAAAAAAAACAAGATCAAAAAGTCATGAGAACTGGAAACCAAAATGTGCAATTGTATCATAGGTGATTAAATGATTAAATGCTGGCAGAATGCCCATTACTTGACACGAACAATGTCTTAGTCATCTTTCCACCACATGTTAAACATTTACATTAAACAACTAGTGAAAATAGATGATGTATGAAGTACTCTCATGGACAGACCAGAAAGACAGACTTGTGATATGTTGGCACTACAGCTTTTACTATTGCTTAAGGTCATGCAGAAAACAACAACAACAACAAAGAAAATTGACATTTCTTCCACTAACAGCCAGAAGTACTCTCTCTTGTGACAGCTCTTCCAGCTGTCATTTTTTTCTGATTCCATGCCAAGAAGCTGTATCTAAACCCCTAAACTTAGAAACCAGCAGTTACAAACTTAACAGTCCTGCGTGTGATGAAACATTTTTCCAGTGTGAAGACCCCCTGAAGAAGACAAACACTACTGACAAGACTAGCTCAATGCAAATGACTCTAACAGCCCTTGATGGCTCTAGGATTTAAATTGTGAGATTTCAGCAAACAGATATAAGCACACCACCTATACTTAGTAGTGTGTAGGGGGAACTTTTACATAAAAAAATGCAAGAGGAAAAGCTTATCAGGAAGGGCAAAAGTTAATGTTCAACATAGAGACCAGCGACAAGATGAATAATTCAGAGTCTATCCAGGACTGGACCTAGTCAATAGCTTCATCAGTGTTCCAGGAGACAAAATGCACTTCATCAAGTCCACACATCACAGCAAACCAGGGGTTCAGTCTGAGGCAGAGCCACTGGTTAGAAGTGTCTTGACAGGCCTACAGGAATCTCATAAAATTTAAGATGAACAAATGTCAAGTCCTGCATGTGGTATGGGACAGATCCAAACCCACACTGGATAAGGTTGCCCATGTATTGGGCTGCATTCCCTGTCACCTTCACCAGCGTGTGAAAGGCAACGATGGTTCCCTATTGCCAGGTTATACCTGGAGTCGTGCACATAGATGGGACTTCAGGGTATAGCACAGAGGTGACAGACCAGAGGGAGCTTGGCAGAGGAGGACAGCCCTGACCCAGCATGAGCAGGGACAAATGCCACCACCTGTACGGCAGAGGAGGTTCTGTCCCTACTTCCCACAATGTGTCCACTTGCCCCAAAGTCCTGTGTATCTTTCAGTCACCTCATCTGTGCCCCTCACCTCTTTCTGTCCCCAGGGGTTGCCATTTTGTAAAACATGGTACCACCTATTCGCAGACTGGCTGATAGAACCAGCTTCCTCATCCTGTCTGTGTCAGAAAGGATCAGAGTAGGACACTCCTGACTGTGATATAGTCAGGAGTCCAACGGAGGGCTACAAAGATGCTGAAGGGACTGGAACACCTGCCTTAGGAGGAAAGGCTGAGACACCTGGGGCTCTTCAGTCTGGAGAAGAGAAGCCTGAGAGGGGATTTGATAAATGTTTATAAATATCTGAGGGCTGAGTGTCCAGAGGAAAGGGACAACCCCTTCTCACTCATGCCCTGTGATAGGAGAAGGGGGAATGGATATAAGCTGGAGCACAGGAGGTTCCACCTTAACATGAGGAGGAACTTCTTTCCTGTAAGGGTCACAGACCACTGGAATGGGCTCCCCAGAGAGGTTGTGGAGTCTCCTTCTCTGGAGATTTTCAAAACCTGACTGGCTGTGTTCCTGTGTGACCAATGCTGGATAGTATGGTCCTGATCTGGCAGGGGGAGTTGGACTCAAAGATCTCCAAGGTCCCTTCCAACCCCTGACACCCTGTGATACACCTGGACACCCATGGTTTTTTGTCACATCCCACATGTTTTCATACTTCTCTGTTGCCATTTTTCTGAAACTGTCATACCCACACGATCTCAGACCACCCTCTGACTTGCTGCTCATTTCCTTAGGACCAGGAAGTGCTCACAGAAAAGTATCTATACATTTCTGTGTATGCATAGGTTTCTAGAGAGACAGACAGATACACTTAATATATGTAGGCTATAGAATTGTGTTGGGTTGGCCATGGCTGGCTTCCAGATGCTCACCCAGCCACTCTCTCACTCCTCCTCTTTGACAGGACAAGAGCAGAAAATAATATTGAAAGGCTCAGGGGTCAAGATAAAGACAGGGAGATCACTACCAATTACTGTCATGGATAAAACAGATCCAACTTGGGAAAAATTATCTTAAACTATTGCAAGGCAAAATAGATTTGGACAGTGAAAAAGCACTCCCCCCCTGCCTTCCCTTCCCAGGCTCAACTCTCCTCCTTCATTCCCAGCTCTTCTACNCTCCTCTTTGACAGGACAAGAGCAGAAAATAATATTGAAAGGCTCAGGGGTCAAGATAAAGACAGGGAGATCACTACCAATTACTGTCATGGATAAAACAGATCCAACTTGGGAAAAATTATCTTAAACTATTGCAAGGCAAAATAGATTTGGACAGTGAAAAAGCACTCCCCCCCTGCCTTCCCTTCCCAGGCTCAACTCTCCTCCTTCATTCCCAGCTCTTCTACCTCCCTCCCCTACACATGCCCTGAGTGGCACAGGGGAGTGAGGAATGCAGGGTTGCAGCCAGTCCACACCACTCTGTCTCTGCCCCTCCCTCCTCCTCCTCCTTCTGTTTTCCTGCTTCACTGTGGGCCTTTACACGGGCTGCCATCCTTCAGGATAAACCTTCTACAGTCTCTCCAGGGACTGTAGGCAGTATTGCTCAGGTACCTAGAGCACCTCCTCCCTCTCCTCCTGCTTCTCTCACCTCAGTGCTCCCAGAGCTGTTCCTCACATTGTTTTTTACCTTCTCACCTCCCAGTCCATGCTGTGGTTTTGGCCCCTCCTAAATGTGTTTTACCAGCCGTGCCCTGTGGTGGATCTGCTGAAGCCAGCTGGAACTGGCTGTGTTTGGCACAGGGACCACCCCTACAGCCACTGCTGCCAGCACCTAGGCACCAAAACCCAGTACTAGAATATATAATATGGAATATAGAAAATAAATATAAGTACACATATAAATACAAATGAGTATACAAATAGGTATATTACTCAGAGGTGTACTGGGCATCAACAAGAAAGGGACAACATCTTTTCACTCATGCATGTGATATGATAAGGGGCAATTGATTCAAGCTTGAGTACAGGAAGCTCCACCTCAACATGAAGAAGAATCACAGAATCACAGAATGTTCAGGGTTGGAAGGGACCTCTGGAGATCCCCTCTGCCAGAGCAGGATCACCCAGATCAGGTCACACAGAATCACAGAAACTTCTTTACTTGTAAGGGTCACAAACCACTGGAACAGACTACCCAGAGAGGTTGTGGAGTGTCCTTCTCTGGAGACTTTCAAGACCTGTCTGGATGCATTTCTAAACAATCTGCTCTAGTGTTGTCCTTCTCTGTCAGGGGGGTTGGACTTGATGATCTTTGGAGATCCCTTCCAACCCCTGACATTCTGTGATTCTGTTAACATAGGTCCAAGGCCTGTCCAAGAAATAGGGACTGGTGCAAGACTGGAGACAAAGCTACCTACAACACAGATTCAGGTTTAGTACTTGCAAAGACTACTTGCATATGGAAAAACTCAGAAAGCATGTTTGCCTCAGATGGAGCATAGACTGAGCCAATATTCTTTACACAGTACATTCAAAACTTGTCTAGAACTAGGAAAACCAGGAGATTGCTAATATCTATGGGCATACAAGGGTCCTTCAGCTTTCCTTTACCTCTTGTAGGAATGCTTCAGATTTTCAGACTGCCTCCAAATCCCCAGGAATACTGAAAACAATTCTCATTCATGTAACTGTTACACTTGGTCCGGTCATTCACACACTGGAAGTCAACTGCATGTACATGCTAACACAGGCAAAAAGAGACAGTTGTTTCTCAGCTGCCACACAGACAACAGCTGGCTTTTTTCAAGCCTAAAATTGGATTTGAAGGTATCAAAAAATCCTGCTTCCATTTGTATGGCTCTGGAATCGCTCTGTCACCATTATTCACAAGGAGAGATTTGAGAAGATTTAGGCCACAAGTAGTAGTTAGAGCTTAACATGTGTAACTGTCTCTGAATCGAGTTTCACCTATTCTGATCTATACGATTAAGACTGAACTTAACATGGATTATCCAAGTTCCTCATCAACTGACTGGTTTTTTTATCATAGAATGGTAGGGATTGGAAGGGAACCTCTGGAGATCATCGAGTCCAACCCCCCTGCCAGCACAGAACATCCAGGGCAGGCAGCACAAGAACACCCAGGGCAGGCTGCACAGGAACATCCAGGGCAGGCTGCACAGGAACACCCAGGGCGGGCATCACTGGAACACCCAGGGCAGGCCACACAGGAACATCCAGGGCAGGCCGCACAGGAACAGATCCAGGCAGGTCTTAAAAATCGCTAGAGAAGGAGACTCCACAACCTCTTTGGGCAGCCTGGGCCAGGCTCTGTCACTCTCACAGTGAAGAAGTTTTCCTCATGTTGGGGTGGAAATTCCAGTGTTTCACCTTGTGTCCATTGCCTCTTGTCCTATCACAGGGCACCATTGAAAAGAGCCTGGCCCCTTCTCCTTGCCCCCCACCCTGCAGAGATTTGTAAATATTCATAAGATCCCCTCTCAGTCTTCTCTTCTCCAGGCTAAACAGCCACAGGTCTCTCAGCCTTTCCTCATAAGACAAATGTTTCAATCCCTTAATCATCTTTATAGCTCTAATATCAGCACTCATAGTCAGTGGGGTATATCTAGCTCCTTTTAACTGAAAGCAGGCACAGTGTCTGATAGCTGGTTATGTAACTGCTCCATCTGGTATCTGCTCTTGTGTGTTCTTGCACTTAAAGGGTATAATTTGATTATTATGGAAGTATTCAAATAGGTTTTTGAAAAATTTCTTTCCTTCTGCACTTCTAAGAGGGTCTAAAAGGCTTATATGTAATGCAATTATAATTCATCTGTGAGTGTAATTGCAATTCATAGTAAAAGACAGAAGATATATAGGATACAAATAAAGAATTTCTAAGGTAGCAGCAAGCATGAGTATATTATCACCAAGTGTTTATAAGTACAAAGCTGGAGGAATATAAATTGCAATGTAGGATTTATTTACTTGAACCCCAGTCAGAGAGGCACAATGCAAATTTGAAATAGTATAACAAAGCTGTGCCAGTGGAATTCTCTGGACTTGTCCATACCACCTAGTGGAGATCATTGAAGAAACTTTCAAGACAATTACACCAGCACTGTGGTGTAACCATCCATGTTCAGGCTTTTCATATAGTGTAAATAAAATATAATTATGTTAACATAGGTTAATATATGAACTAATTATTAGCCCTTAGGGTACACTTTATGATTTGATCTGGAGCAATGCTTTGCTAATTGGGCTATGCTACTTTTTAGTCTCAAACTGATCCTCCACTCTTGTCCACTGCCAGAACTGGGACAGGGTTGTCACCTGGATGACAGCTATTGCTCCTACTCCTCTTGAATCCTTTCAGGGGTCATTCAGGAAGGACAATGCACCACCTATCACAGGCCTTGGACATGCAATGGAAACAATGATCATCTCACCTGACTTTCATTCCCCAGCACCTCTGGCAAATTTCCAGGGACAAAATGTATTTGGAAAAAATAAGGCTGAAATGGCAAAGAGATCCAGCTAACACATCTCAGTCAAGCCTAGCAGTGCTTTTAGCACGGGACAGATTTTATCCGCATTCTCATGATTTATTAAATACACAGCCCACCACCCAACCCTGATACTTCTTTCACTTCAACATACACAAGTTGCCAAGCATATTGTTCGGCAGTTTTAATCCCAAAGCAAAATTTTTATCTCTTTGAAACTGTTATGTCATAGGGGAGTATAGATATCTGTCCAAGTCATGATAAAACTGATAACGTTGTTTTAATGAGCAGCTTCACTGAACGGAAACAAGCCAGCCAGCAGAGGGGGCAAAAGTCCCTCTATCTTCCAGTAGGCAGGTTTGATGGAGAGTGATAACTCCGGGAAAATAGCAAGAGCAAGGCGTTGAGAAAAGACATTGAAACACAAGCCAGACTTTATCAAATGGAAAAGAGTAAGCTGATAAGGAGTTCATAGCATAACTGTATTGCCAGCATCCAACACTAGAAGAGTGTAGGCATGGGAATGTGCAAATCTTTCCTTAACACAGAAGCACTGCTTTCCATGTGAAGAAAATTTAGATGAAAAAGTATGGTACGCAGGGTTCTAGGATTCTCCTTTTCCTCTTACAGTTAATATGAGAAGAGCACATTAGCACAGAGAAGCCCTCACAAGCACTGACTTCCCCACTTCATGAGATGCTATGCTCCACCATGCAGTTTCTTTATCCAAATGGTTTTTACTTCCAGTGATATGTAAATGGAGAAGGACTTAAAGAGGTGAACAGATATGTCCATGCATCAGGTCATTGTCAAAAGCACACAGAACCTGGACCTCTTGAAGCTCAAACCATCCTCCAGTCAACAGTCACAGGAACTTTGCTGGTCCCTCAAATAACCACATCGAACAACTCAAGCATAAATTTACCAAGCATTTCTTCAAACTAGCCAGTCTGTTTATTCACACCTTTTTTATGAGACCGATGTGCCACTCCTGCCATTGTTACAGATCTTATTTCCAGACAAGATGCATGAAGGTATGGAGAACTTCCTCTGAGTGCAACCCTTTCATTCCTTCCAGATCCCTGCCATTTCTTTTATCTCCCTTCAAAATCTCTTTGCCTTCTTTTACTGCCCTCACTAGTAATAAGTAAAAAGCCAGGGGTAATTCACAGTCTAAATCTCATCTATCAAGACACTGAAGATGACAGTGCACTTTACACCTTTTCTCATTTTCTACTCTGAGTTAAGCACAGAGAAGAACTGGATATCCTTACATACCCTGCAGATCCGATCATTACATCTTCAACCGCATCCCGTGCTAGGCCTTAGAAAAAATAACAAAATTTGTAGGCCTCAGAAGAAGCAGCCAAATTTGTAGAACTCAAAAAAGAGGTTTACAAAATAATTGAGAAAAAGGTGATGCAAAGTACCGAGATGTATGTGCATAAGGATGTGTAAGGGAGGACAATAACGATCATTTATTTAGTAAGGGACTCAGAACTGGCCAAAGGCCCATAATACAGCTTAAAGAAGTTTTCTAACTTCCAGCTAATTGTTGCTTCCCTTCTGTATTTATGTATTGAGACTCTCTTTTTTTAAATTTTCTTTTTCTTTTTCATTTCCAAAATGAACATTAAACCATTAAAGGACCTTTTAAATTCACTTAATTTATGGCACTATATATTCTGGCCAGTGAGTGTCACTCCTTCCCAGTGAATAACAAAGGCATCATTTTCTAGCACAGCATAAGCTGGACATACTCTGGATAAAGTATTCCATCCTCATAGAAAATGCATTTATTTGAAATATAGAATCACTGCTTATCACTTTTGGTCTTAAAAGTTCAAGACTTACTTTTTGCAAGAAGGGAAAGGTTAGCACATGGATTTCAATAATCTCCTAAATCCAACTCACAGTGTAAAGCCCTCCTGGTAATGTCAAGCAGGAAGTTTTTCTCTTTGTATGCTACACTATTAACAACTTCAAGCACTGAAGTGCCCATATCTACTGATCATATTTGTCATTTTTGTCAATGGCATGACACAACAGAAGGATACTTTTGAAGCGTATGTAAGCTAAAGGTATTGGTGAAGACACGGGAGACTGGCATACAGAGCAAGGAAGGCAAGGACAGTATCAGCTCTAAGCAATACTTAGACTACCATACTGTGTTATTTCAAGATAGCTCAAAGTAGGGATGAATGGGTGTGAGACTCTTGACCTTGATTTCAAAAAATAAGAAATTATTATAGCCTGTTTACTGGAACCTGGAAGAGTAACAAGTCTGGTACAGAATCGTTAGGTAATGTCAGAAAGCCTGATACTCAGCCTCAATGCTGGAAAGCACAAGGATAATTTAGCAACTAACACCATGATGGGGAAATGAGTGGTTTCTTTGTCCACGTGTTAAAAACTCATGCTAAGCAATGGCAAAAGCAATTGAACCATAAGCATGAGGACAGCTCACATGAGGGCAGTACAGTTTAAGCTGCAGTGAGGACAGAGATAAGTGGGGACAAATGAGTGAATAGGGCCATCAAGTTCCCCCCAGCTACCAACAGCAAGAACAGCAACAAAAGAAACCCAAAAAGCAAGCAAGCTTTGTTCAAAGGCAGTTTACCTAGTCAACCAGTAAGCCATGAACTGATAGTAAAGATGTTGTTCCAGTAATCTCAAACCACAGAAAAGATCTGGCACAGAAACAATAGGTTTAGAAAAGAAGACTACAATAGTTTGTATGGAGTTAGAGACACGCTGCAAGTAGCTGTCTGTTGCACAGCTCAGCAGCAAACTGCAGTAGTAGCATTCCTGCAAGTAGTTTATCACCAAAGAAAGCTATGTTTTATGAAAAACAAAACTTCTCTTCTTACTGAGCCCACCATGGCTGAAAGACATAGCGATCAAGTGTACACAGTTGTAAATCCTAAACCAATCTCTATGATTTTTCCCTTTTATGTGATGGGAAGACTGTATTTTCCAGCTAGGCAATTCCAGTGGAGAATTAAAAAAAGGGTTAATAGAAATTAAAACTGCTAATAATTACCCAGACAACTGTCAAGGCCCTGTGGGCACTGATGTCAGCCTATTCCAGTCTCCAGGGAAAGGCCTGATACCTGGGACTTGTCCTGCCCTGCTTCTTGTCTGGTGTGGTGTGATGGGTTCTGGCTGTAAGGTCCTGCCTTGCTGGCCCTGGGGACCCCCAGAAGCTTCCCAGGCCCTTGGAAGCTGTTGCCCCCACAGAGCCCTTACAGCATCCAACCAATCCTTGCCAGGCAAGGGAGGACCAACTGCTCCCGTTGACCCCCCTTCTGCACTGTAAGATTGTGTTACTAATACGAGGTGAAATTTTCAATTTGCACTGAAAAAGTCACTTTTGTAGAATCACTTTTAAGTCCAATGTCCTATGCTGAAGGCTTTCAGTGAGGTACAAATCTGTGCTTACTGAATGCTCACCGCTGGTTTAGGCTGCAGCTGTAACTATTACACCAATGGTAGTCCACCAAAGTTTTCCTAAGTGAGTAACAACGAAATGCTACAACAGTGAAGCACAATCTGGGGTTGATCGTGTCTTCCTAGTTTCAAAATATATCATGGATTAATGGGGAGCCTTCTCCTAGGTTACCTAGTAGAATCTGGACTGTTAGATGCCAGAACCTAGACATTCTTTTTCACAGGTGGGATTTGACCATAATGGAGGTTAGTCTAAGTTTTTTCTTGCTGAACAGTTGCTTTAATCGTCGGCTACACCAACTGTACTGGTACCTAAGGATTTTTGTGTTTTAAAAAACATCCAGAGAGTTTATGTAACACTTCCTGTTAGAAAAATACAGAAAACACTATGCAAACAGGAGAGAAAAGCCTTATGTAGGAACCTTAAGGAACCCTTTATAAAAATACTGCTTCTTTAGCTACCACTGGATATTAAGGCCATTCTAAAATAGGTTTTACTCCATAGCAAGAACACAAACCCTGAGTGACTGCACAGCTACCTCTTAAGCTGAATTAGGAAACATATTACCAGCAGATCACTCAGACTGCTGAAGATCATTTTGCTTCCTGAGAGCAAAATTAATGAGATTAATTTTGTTGTTAACAATTAATAACTTACTATTATAAGAGAAAGCACAAATCCCATGATCTGATCCAGTTTTGCCAATACTGCATGACTGCTAACGTGATTATTCATTCAAAATGAGAATATTTTGGGGGGTGTGAGACAAATACATTATAAATCGAGCCTGACTTAAGCAGATTCTTAAGCAATAAAGAATAGAGCTCAGACTGAAGAAAGCAGTTGGAGACTGTTCAGATCTCAGTTCATTATGTTAAGAAAAGAGGCAAAAATGAAGAGATATGACAGTTTTTGTAGCCTGTTTAAGATGGTCTGCTTATGTACAAGAAAAGGGCTCCCACCATGATGAATTTCCATTCAGAGCTATCAGTTGATGCTTTCTAAGAATGTAATATATATAGTCAAAGGATTGGAGCACTCTATTTTCCTCTGTGTGAAGGGAGAGTTATTCCTGGCAAAGCATAACGATGGAGGATCACAGAGGGAAGCTAATGTGTGAAATGACCGTGGCAGAACAAAATCTCTGACTGAAGTCCATCAATCTGGGTTTTGCTCGCTTGATAATTTCATGTGCTTCTGTTGTCTTGTTTTGATGATAAAGTTTCTTTTCTGTTCATGGCGTGTTTTACTGTCTCATTTCCTTCCCCAGTTCTTGCAGCTAAAAGGGCTTTTTGCTACAGAGCCAGTGAATTCTGGACACATTTTAGATGCCAAACAGGAGACAACAGGAACCTCTTTTGCTAGCAAAACCTACAGCTCACTTGAGCTTCTATTATAACCATAAATGGTTATCACTCCTAAAAATTAAGATCACAGGATGTATTATTAAGTTTAATATTACAAATAATAGCATATTTCAATATCTTGAATTTTTTAATTTAGACTAAAAAATAATAAACATTTTAACAACATTTTGCATGGGTTTTTTTTTTTTCAGTTTTTATAGTTTAAACAGTGAGAGTTAAAAATGTATAAAAAGAAAATTAAATGGTTGTGCTATTAATATAATGTTGATTCTAGGAATCTTTATGCTAAGAAAGATGTAAAACAGATTGAAAGTTTTATCTTGAATATCAAGATAAAATGAAGGTAAGCATCCAAAAATAGAACCACTGAAAGTGTTAAGTTGTAAACGAATGATTAATGCAAACACACTCATATCAGAATAAAGTTTCTTACTGGCAAAGCCAAAGGCATCTTGAGAAGCAGGTAGTGTTTATTGCTCTCTATATCCAAGGGTCAATTTGCATGTTCAAATTAAATGCTGTGTATCTTTACATCTCATAAAAGTGAAAAGTGAGAATTAACTGTTGATTTCCTGATGTGTTAGACATTTTTGTGTTTTTTTTTCTCCTGTATGTTGCAATGACTGTTACAGAAGCTGTAAAACATGCTAATTCCATGACAGGAAAATTTGATCCTGACTTTAGATCTGCTCCATAACATCTCACATGAAAATATAACATTAAAAAAAAACATTGGGTAACAGAATCATTTTGGTTGGAAGAGACTCTTAAGATTATCAAGTCCAATCCATTAATCCAGCACTGCCAGGTCACCACTAAACTATGTCCCTCAGTGCCACATCTGCATGTCTTTTAAATAACTCCAGGGATGGCGACTCCACCACTTCCCCAGGCAGACTGTTCCAGTTCTTAATCACCCTTTCGGTGATTTTTTTCNTGTTTCAGAAGCTGTAAAACATGCTGATTCCATGACAGGAAAATTTGATCCTGACTTTAGATCTGCTCCATAACATCTCACATGAAAATATAACATTAAAAAAAAACATTGGGTAACAGAATCATTTTGGTTGGAAGAGACTCTTAAGATTATCAAGTCCAATCCATTAATCCAGCACTGCCAGGTCACCACTAAACTATGTCCCTCAGTGCCACATCTGCATGTCTTTTAAATAACTCCAGGGATGGCGACTCCACCACTTCCCCAGGCAGACTGTTCCAGTTCTTAATCACCCTTTCGGTGATTTTTTTCCCCCCACTAATATAATGGAACCACATTTCCTTTCCCTCTGGTATGTTTAAATTAGCTGTCAGAACATACTGCCTTCATAATTTTAGGGCTACCATGTCTGTAGCCATGCACCAGAGCGTGGGTTAGTTTTGAGAAATCTGATTTAACAATAAATGGCTCAATTAATTGCCAACTGATCTGCAGAATCCAGTAAGCTACAGCTCTGTTGCCTCTTAGGTAGTCAGGAAACCTCCTCACGGACTGCTTTTAAAAGCCTCTGATGCTAAACATAGCTCTAACCAATGACCCTTTCAAACATACTGATCATGGTGACTTCAACCACCCTGATATTTGTTGGAAAGCCCACCCAGCCAGGCATACCCAGTCCAAAAAGTTCTTGCAGTGTATAGATAACTTCCTGATGCAGGTAGTGGAGGAACCAACAAGGAGAGGTGCACTGCTGGACCTTGTATTAACCAATAAGGAAGGCCTGGTTGGGGACATTAGTGCTGGGAACAGCCTAGGCAATTGTGATCATGATATGGTAGAGTTTAGAATGAGACAAAGGGTCGATAGAGCTGTAAGTAGGATTAGAACCCTGGACTTCTGCAGGGATAACTTTGACCTCTTCAAAGATCTTCTTGCAGGAATCCCACAGGCTAGGACTCTGGAGGGTAAAGAAGCCCAAGAAAGTTGGTTAACTTTTAAATACCACTTCCTCCAAGCCCAGGATAGATGTATTCCATTGAGGAAAAAATCTGGAAGGCAGGCTAGGAGACCTGCATGGATGAGCAGGGAGCTTCTGAAGGAGATTTCATGGAAGAAAGAAGTTCATGGAAAAAAGGACTTGTCAGTTGGGAGAGTTATAGAGGGCATGTCAGGGCATGTGGGAAGGAAACAAGGAAGGCCAAAGCCCTCTTAGAACTTAAACTGGCAAATGAAGTAAAAGAAAATAAGAGCTTCTTCAAATACATCAGTGGTAAGAGGAAGAATAGGGAAAGTGTGGGGTCACTGCTGAGTGAGGCAGCAGCCCTGATAACTGAGGATGAAGAGAAGGCAGAGTTACCGAACACTGTCTTTGCTTCAGTCTTTGCTTCTAAGACCAGTCCCTGGGAACTCCAGTCCCTGGATGAAAGGGAGAGAGCTTGGGGGAGGGATGAGACTCCACTGGTCAGTGCAGACTGGGTGAAGGACCAGTTACATCAGTTGAATGTACACAAGTCCATTGGCCCTGACGAGATGCACCCAAGAGTACTGAGTGAACTGGCTGATGTTGTTGCCCTACCACTCTCCATTATTTTTGCAAAATCATGGCAAATGGGAG